>JAULCC010007239.1:0-14771 GCA_032358795.1 Nuttallia obscurata | reverse complement strand
TTTTCCGTCCGCTAGGGAATGCAGGTTTTCTTGGTAAGGGAGTGTCATTGGTTTTTATCTCAGTTTGACTCAGTTGTACTAACCCCTGAATAGAGCTCATGACTCGTTTGTACTAACCCCTGAATAGAGCTCATGACTCAGTTGTTCTATCCCCTGAATAGAGCTCATGACTAGTTATACTAACCCCTGAATAGAGCTCATGACTCAGTTGTACTAACCGCTGAATAGAGCTCATGACTCAGTTGTACTAACCCCTGAATAGGGCTCTTTTAAATGTGTGGAACTGGATTGGGTTAGGTATCATGTAAGGAAGAGTCGAGGGTTTACTAAATTACAAAAACACTGTGATGTAGGTAACTTTGTTTTCAATATCAACTTTCACGTATTTGAAAATGATATTGGTACTGTATAAGATTTACGCAGATCAGTTTCTCAAGCAGTTACTAAATGTAAATAAATGAGGCCCTTATTTATTATAGATGAATTTTTTCAAAATGAAACAGTTAACAGAAATAGCCTAAAAAGACCAGTGCAGATATCGATCAGACTCTGTGGATGTGCAGGGTGATCTGGATCTACACTGGTTGTCTATGTATGTTATAAAAGATGTCACTATTTAGTTGCACAAACTTTAATGATATACCCCCTCATGTATGATATTCATGTATATATTATCATGAAATGAGTATAATAACTTTGTTTGAAGATGCTGAATTTGAAATACATTAAAAAAGAGAGTTGCTGCTCCCATTCTTTTTGCATCTATTCGTGAAGAGGTCAGTTTACTTTTCATTTTATAAAACCTGCTGTTGAAATTTTATACCTGTGGCAGATGTCCTTTTAACGTTGTCTTTATATAGTCGGAGGTAAATTGAAGGGAGTATTAAACACGACCTTTGACCCAGTCCTGTACCACTGTCATACAGTTGGACATTAACCTAGCTGACTGTCTTATCTGAAGATGTACTTACACGGCTGTAACTTTCAAATTTTTATTTACGCAGTTGTCAAATCATAGTGAAATTCCTCGTGATTTATGTCATATTTAACACGGTCTTAGAAATTTGTTGACCCCAGCAACCGTGACTGTTAATGGACAGCTATAAACTGTGGTATAACTAACACCTGAGGTCAGACAAACACTAATTGGGATATTTGTACACCTAAATGTACCAATTACCAGTGACTAACCTCCTTTGGAGGCTTCTGTCACACCGGATACTAGTATATCAGAGTTAAGAAAAGAACCATTAAAAAAATTTTGGATATTTTACTAAAAAGTACTAAATTTTGATGACTGTTGTTGTTACAAAGTTGCCTTTTCCTATACCTACTATCAATGACTTGTGTTTTAGCTCTTTTCTGAGAATGAAAATGTGACAATTACATCAGAGTTCTACAGTCTAATTGCTTTTGCTTGTTTGTCTTTTATGGGTTATTTAAAGTTGCTCTGACAGGTCATATGATGATTTTTCAGGAGAAAAACCCAGGCCTTCCAGGATAGAACCACCTACATTTACACAAGGTAGCGTTAAAGCCAGGATTCAAAATCACAACTCTACAGTGATGGAGGACCACATGATTTCAACGACTCTGGACTCTTACCACAGAGCCATGAAGGCCACTTTGGACTAACTGAGCTAAGTCATCAAATCAGAGTGCTGATAATGAAATTTAATGTGATGCAGTTCCAGTGCCCTGTGGTGTAGTGGTAACAGTGCTTACTTACCTGTCCATTCAAAGGTCCCAAATTTGAAGCTCAGCTTGGCCATTCTACCCTTGTTGATTTATACTTCCTTTTATTATAATAACATGGAATGGGTCATCTGTGCAATTTTCAAACAGGAATAAGTTTAAATCTTCGTTTTTCATGCACATATATTAAGTAAGTGAATGAAATGGAATTACTTCTGATTTGTCTTTCCTGGTTCACCTGGGTTTCTACACCAGCAAATACTCAGCATTTCTACAAGTAACTGACAACTTCCCCATTTGATACGAGGAATAGAGACAATATACCACACAGTCATTTTGTGAGATCAGTCATCTCAGGGGTTGGGATCAGGCAGAGATTTGAACCAGTAACCTCTGGAATGGTAGGGCAACACTGTGACTATTTCACCAATGTACCCAGCTGGGAGTTAAATAGTTTGAGGAAGAAAAAATGGTCATATTATTTAGAATGACCCAATTTTTTTTATCTACTACAATATGAAAAATGAAAGTCCTTTACTTGGAAAGAAGGATGTTTGAAACCACAATATGAGGAACCTGTGGCAATTAGATATTTGGGGATAGCACCATCAGTCTCTGTTAATGGTGGTTAATCATGGACATTTTGATTCAGTTGTAATGAAAGCTTAAAACTTGTTTCAGAGTGAGCAACTACAAGAACTTATCTAAGCTACTTTGCATGCTTCCTGTTCCTGTTAAGAACCAAGCCTAAAAAAGTATGAAATAAACAGTGAAACTTTTCCTAGCTTTGGTCATAACCAAAGGTGGTACTGATGGAAATGAAATGTTGGCTTGATGCTCTTACTTGAATATTACAATGCTCTGATATTGTACAGTGATGTATGCTGATTTGAATTAAAATGATGATGATGTATTTAACATCTCTTCTGAGCCCCAAAATTTTGATTCAATAATTTCAAAGAAACCACTTAATTCATGCTACTTACGTATAAGGCGAATAGAGGAGATATTGCTTTGGATGAAAATAAAGAAGGGAGATAATCCCAGACATATTGGTAAGAACAAGGCAAATTATAATTTTACATCTTTTAAAAACTATAGATCAAGAGTTAAAAGGGACTATCAGTTAATGCTTTTTATGCTTAAAATTTGCTGCACACTTCTTATCTGTTTTTTTTAATCCATTACATTGTTATCCAAAAATTTTTGTTTGTTTGGAATGTAAAGTCTCTTCAACAGTATTTCTGTCATATCGCAATGCCCAGCTCATAACAGTTAGAGGAAGATTCTGGGAAACCTCTGTACACTTTTCCAGGCACAGAGCACACAAAGATAGAACCACTGACCTTCTGCAAGTCAGCTGGAAGGCTTCCTCACCTGAAAAATCTAAAGTGCCCTGACCAGTATTCGAACCCACAGTGTTGAGGGGCTGAGAGATTTAAAGTAAATTACAGGTATAACCACTCTGCCACAGAGGCCCCCTGTCCAAAAATAATACGCTCAAACCAAACAGTTTCAATGACACATATGTGCATTGTAATAGGCCCTTGGTCTGAAGTTCCAACAAAAAGCATTGCAGAAGCTGTTGTACAATTTTGGATCAGTAGAATTACGATACAAGTTTACACTTGACATTGTCAGTATGGTTGTACCCAAATTCTTCTTAAGTTGGTCACATCTTTGTTGGTGCAGGCAGCTGGACCGCCCCTGAGAAAGTCAGTGTGTGGGAACAGCTGACCATTGTTGTATATCTTTGTCAGATAATCTTATCATTTATATCAGATCAAGTTTGTTTTAGTGATTAAATAACCTATCAGTCTATTACTCATCTTCTTTGAGTAGCTTGTACAATACTGCTTCTGCTTATCTAATAAAGTATCTAGAAATTACCTCATCTAGTTTTACCAAGATAAGGGAGACAATAGATTATGACAGAAGAGTTACATGCCCTTCTGAGCTGTTGAAATAAGCATCATGGATTCTCATGATCTTAGAATGCTTGTCGAATGTGTCACCTGTATTCTTTGTCTGCATATTACCGTTGAATTTGAAACAAAATGTGTTAAGACAGGCGTTAGATCTGTAGACAGCCAAGCTACAGATAGCTATCACATTAAATGCATGTAATTACAATTAATTTTTATCAAATGCTATTAATTTTAATCATGTTACCCTGTTAATGGTCTGTAAATATTGTGAGTCTTTTCTTTCAGAAGTTCAGACATAAGATTTAATTCCAGTTGTGGTCACTGAACGGCAATAGTGATGTAAATTAATCCGTATACACTATGTAACCACTATTGATGGTGTTTATCAAGGAAACAAAGAATCAGTTGAGATATTGATCTTTCACATATACTCACACCACATCCCATAATTGATCAAGAAGTTGATAGATATTTGAGCCCTTTGTCTGACCAAATACCAACCACCTTAGCCTATTGACACTTTTTAATCCGTGTCGAAGTTCATCCCATATTGTTTCAGATTCGTGATGATCATCTTATAAGAGATCTTATTTAACATTACAGTACTAAAATTTGATTTTGTAGACAAGCAGCTTATTCAACTATTGGTTATTATACAAAACAAAACAATGCTTGTATGATACACATCAACTGCGCAGTTTTATATTTCGCTGATATCAGTCAAAATCAAGACATCCAGTTTATAGGCCAGGTCAAAGAAGAAACATCTCCTCATGTTAGCCAGACATTTATGGTGTCTCGTTTCCATTGATTATAATGTTTCAAATCATCGGGAAGCATGAAAGTTTACCTGACAATTTACCGTATATATTTTATGGTTTAAATGACAATCAAAATCATTGGTTTGTTTATCTGTCCCGACAATCCAAGTGCTTTTCAATGATCGTGTGCATGCCCAATGTCCGTTATGAACCTTATCATTTTTAGACACTCCGCATGGTTTGCTTTGGTTTTCATGTTCAGTAAGGCACACTGATTGACCTAAATATGGTGAAACTTGACCGCAGCGTCATCTAGCGCATCTTTTGTCTTGACCTGAATGGGTGTAAGCATGGGGCAGAAAATTTCTTTAAAAAAAAAGACACAAAAAATAGCATTTAGTTGAAAAATAATTAGTTACTTTTTAATTCTTTTCCGCTATTTGACATAAAAGTAACAAGATGGCAATTGATTGGGTTAAAGATGTATTGTACAGATGAAAGCATATGTGTGGTTAAAATGGTTAGAATTTTCTATGGCTTTTCCACAAGGATGCACTGGACGATAAGAGTAGATAATGTTAATGGCCGCTTGTCATGATACTTACGCATAGATAATTAACGCTCCTCGGCATGAAATGTACAAAAAAGAACACCCAATGGGAACAGATATCTGATACCCTGGTGAACCGTCTACAGAAGGATCCAAAAGGTTAAACTTATTTCACTATCAGATGGTTGTGCCAACTTAATGTTTCATGCCCAGCTCACGGCAACAAATTTGTTTTGTCTACATGTGTCATTTGGGAACAAAATCTGTGCAGTTAGAGATAACTTTGATGACACATTCTGCATAAGCTGCAGTTGTATGTGTCTTTGACAACTGGAAGTACAAAAGCTGTCAAGAGTGTTAAAGTTGACTTGATACCTGGGAAACAAAAAGAAACGATAAAAACAGTAATTTTCGGTAAAGGAAGTTGTCAAGTTTATAACTGCCGGGTGTCCATAAGGTTATCATGTTAATTAGGGTTAATGGTTATCACTGATTTACCCGATCTTGTCTTAGCAAGCTAGCTGTGAAACTTTGCCAAATTGCGTTTGCCAAAATTAGACAAGAAATGTCAACCCGCCATTAATCTTGAGAGGCTAGTAGTCACAGCACTAATAACTCATGAGCTGCTTTTTCAGTCTGAACCTTCACTGCAATAATTGGTTAACAAAAATACATTATACAACAAACTGAATCTTGCAGGCAAGATCATTATCCTGAAATTACTGGACCTCATTTTTAGCTCTACTGGCCAAAGGCCAGAAGAGTTGATGTCGTGGCATGGAGTATTGTTTTTCGTTTGTGCGTGTGTCAACAATTGTTTGTTTACGTGATTAAGTCTTAAGTTTTTATATGTCTTAATCAAACTTATACAGCTGTAAGATATCCATAAGGGCTTGGCTCCTTTAGAAAACCAGCCAGATCGGCCCATGCATGACTGCATTATGACCCTTGAAATTGTCATAATTGCTATAATACAGCCTGTTTAATGTTCATGTGATAGTTTTCATTTCTTTTCTGATCTTCACAAAACTTGTACAGAAGTGAGATATAAATGAGTGCATGGTTCCTATTGCAAAGCAGCCTGATCTATCCATGCACAACTGAAATATGGCCCTTTAAACTGTCAAAATTCTTGTCAAAATTGTTTTTTACAGCTTGTTTACACAATAAAACCTCCATTTTTTTTATCTTCACCAAACTTATAGTAGATAGATATTTATAAGAGCTCAGCTCCTTTATAAAATCAGCCAGATATGCCTATGCATGACTGAATTATGGCCCTTGAAATTGTCAAATTTGCTATAATTCAGCTTGTTTATGCAATAAAGTTTCCATTTATTTTTCGATATTCAAAAAACTTATACATTAGTTGTATTTCCATGAGAGCATGATTCCTTTTGAAAAGTAAGGCAGATCCACTCATACATGACTGGATTATGGCCCTTGTTTATTCAAATTAAAGACAAAGAGACAAAACAAGGCAAGCTCGTAGAGCACAGGCCCTCATGGGCTTCTTGCTAATATATTTGTTGAGGAAAAATTGTTTCTGTATATGGGTCTTGTATAGATTTCAACACAGTTCAGCTCAACTCAGGTCATGCTCAAATTTTAAGTGTTAAAAACATTAATTTCTTTCATAAATTATATTCAGATGTATATTCATTTGGCATATACATGTTTATATTCACATGAAAATATTTTATCTCAAAATCTAAATTAAAACAAGCAATTTAATTTCAATGCTCAAAGTAAGTTGAGCACAAAAAATGTTTTATGATCACAAGGCCAGGTCTTTTTTATCAGTTTTTTTTCTTCAGTTTTTCAAGGGAAAGGAAGAGACTAAATGTCCCTGGGTAGAAACATGGACTCTTCCATCAAGCTGGATATCATCCTCACAAAAGATAAGATCCAATCTGGGACTCCAACCCACAACCCAACAGTGGTTAAAAGTAAAGTAATTACAAGTCAATAAGTCGAAATCATTGAGTACAGAGGCTGGTGAAGAAAGTTATAAAAGCTTTTTGTTTCCTAGAAAAGAGATTTGTGAATTTTGTCTGGAATTTACATGTCAGATTAAATTTGTTTTATTTATGTTGTGCTTGGATGTACATGCTTGTCTGGATCTACACTGGTCACATGTGACAAAAGTCATTTCCATGGAATTAAGGATTATTTTGATGTAAGAACTTGGACAGTATTTTTTGGGATTTGATTGGGTTATGGGAACTGACTGGAATCTGATTGGAATTGGGTATTTACAGGTTAACTGAACTTATGCAGGTGGCAATGCAAATATCATCAGTAAAGCTATACTTAAATTTTGTTTGTAACAATTTAACACCATAAGTATAAAACTGAACATTTTTTACCAAAAATTAAAACGAGATATTTTACCTATATCAGACATTTATTTTAATTTATGATTATCAGGTAAGATTTTTTTTTCTGAATTTAATGAAAATATTTTATCATTAGTTACTATTCTTAGCCCCTGTTGTCAGACTATTCTTGGCCCCTTGTCAGGCAATGGCTTACATTTTCTGTGACCTAGTTTTTCCCAGACTGTGTTTTGTCTGACAACTTTACACCATTTTTGTTGCCCCTGGGTAATCAGGTCTTGTCTGAAGTATTTTTTGGGTGGAAAAAACCTTTGTAGGGAAAAAGCTATCCGACCCACCTCTTTCTGAGATAATGACAGCCCTCCCTCCCCTTACATTTATGAACCCTTGTTAGTCTAGATTTATTGTAGGTAAACTGTTGATGTATTTTGGTAGAATAGATCTGATTAGCATTTAATTAAGGTCTGTTATGGTATCCATTTTCTGTAATGATACTTTATTTTGTTTGATTTTCAGCAAATATAAATTCCATCAGTAGTTTGAATGACTGCTTCTGTAACTCAAACCTGTAGGCTAGATTTGATAGAAGAATGGACGGTTTATTGTGTTTTCTCTGGCCATTATATTCCATTGCTAATGGGACTTTCTGTAGCTTCTGGGCTGTAGGGTTTGAAATTCAGTTCACTTTTGAGAGTATAGAAGGGAATACTACTAAGGAACATTAGTAGCATTAGGTACACACATTGTGTAGAAATTGTCTGTTCTCAGCAGATTTTAATTTTGGTCTGGTCTTTGATCCTGGATGATGTGATACCTATTGACACTGATGCCTTTCACAATATACTAGACACTCAAGTCCAATAAAGCTTTCAGATGGTCAGTGGTGTTACCCAGGGACACCTGGATTGTGTTAATTCCACCATGAAAAGCTGGAAAAGTTACTGTATTAAAGACCCTTATCAAATTTGTTAGTGGCGACCCTGGGAAATGGGCTTAGTTGCGCCAAAGAGTTGACTTAATTTTACCAATATTTGTATTAGGAAAACTTAACAAATCTTCATATCTGAAATAATCCTCCCAATAGTTTGATGAGTTGTGTTACATCATATACAGGTGCTCAACCATAATTGTTGAAATGGAGACTGTGGGGTTTATTATTTTTTATTGTCGAGCCCGCTTGCAGTGAGCTCGACATAGCCGTCACTTTTTTTTGTTCGGTGTTTGTGCATCTATGCATCCGTCTGTTTGTCTGTCGGTGTGTCCATGCGTCCGAATTTGGCGTGTCATCCTCCTCAATTTCATCATACTTTTATCAGATCATACATAAACACGGTCATCATTATATCATCATTATCAGTACATAATTCATAGCAAAGCTGTGTAAGAATGTTGAATAATTGTATGTAATTAACATGTATTAACCATTGTATCTGTATAGATGTAGGGGAAAGGGCCGTAACTAATGTTTTAAGAACTCGTGTCCCGACCCCATTTATGTATGAAAAAAATGGGAAATAAAATACACATACCTTTAAACTATATTGGCCCATGCTATAATGGTTTTATGATAGTAATATCGCGTGGTAACGTATGACAATTATTTTAGTATTTTCGAAAAAATTATCTCGGCTTTATCTCACCTGAGATAAAACGGTGGGAACAAGAAAGATGGTGATAAGATAACTTCATAATATAAGTGGGCCATGGGCTACTTGTTGCATCTTCATTAAGGTGTTATATGATAGAAGTAATCCCGGTCAGACAGATGATGTCGGTAACACATGTAACTTCACACAGGTTCTCTCATGAAAATTGTTGTGAAATATCATGTCATGGGTTATCAAGGTTGACAAAAGATTATGCCAGATAGAGATCATTTTATGCACTTTGATTTGTTTTCATATGATAAAACCTTGTATCTTTTCAATCAATGGAATTGGGGAGTATGTTTAACAATTTACTCTATATAAGCCTCTTTTGACACCTTTGCAAACATAGTAGACCCAGATCAGCCAGCTCCAATAGGAGCTGCCCAATCAGGGTATACTCTGTTTGCTAGAACTTCTCTATAACATTCAGATTTGGCTACAATTTCCTAGCTATATAGGCTTTATGTATAGGTATAAGTTTGAACATGTAATCTAGCATTATCTATGTCTCTACTTAGAAACAGGCGTCACAACCATTGTGTTTCTATGTCAGTAGAACTGAAAAAATTAGAAACACAGGACAGATAGAAATAAATGTCAAACAAGGAAAGATAACTGTGTTTAGTCAAGTCTTAACTTATCTACCTTTGACGGCATTGAAGGGTATGAAAGCCCAACCAACACAACCTCAAAAATTCATTAGAATTCTTTAATATTCAAATTAGAGATTTGACAGTTTCCAATAAAAGGATAATAAGTCAGTTGGGATTGGGGGTTGGATGGGGGTGGGGTCGGGTTGGAAAAGGAAGGGGGCTTCATTTACAACTTAAAAGTATCTGAAAGAACTCTGTTTGTGATGTATAAAGCAGTGTCTGCAAAAAAATCTATGAGATAATGACTTACATTATTTAACACTTTATTTTCAATGATCAAAAGTTCAGACAATATAAAAATTCTTCCAGGACAAATTTTATTTTGTGTGCAGAATTCACCTTCTGTTTTGATACCTTGGCAGGTATTCCTGATGTCTATTTTCTGGCAGGTAAAGTGGTAATAGGGTTTCTGATATTTCAGTACAAAAGACTCACGCAGGAACATTTAACATTATTTTAAAACTTACAATTATTTTCATGTTAAATTTTGTATTTGTTTGTGTTTTAAGGTACAGTTCATGTTATATGGTGACTTTTTCAGCTTTTTGTGGCAGATGAAGTTTGAAGAACAAGGCTAAATGAGTGTCTTGTAAAAAAAAACTGTATAAAAGTATAATATATCAGAAAGGGCCACCACATTTCAGTAACTTGAAGGACTTTCAACATAAGTGCTCAGTACCACAGTGACGAAAGTTTCTTATTACCGAGACTTCTGCTGTCAGTGACTCAAGCCCGGAACTCTCGTCTGTTAGGTATAGACTTTTTATCACTTGGCCTGGCAACAAGCAACAACTGCTCAATTTTCTGAATTCTAGAATAAGGTGACAGGGGGATTGCCAAACATGGTAGACATAGATTAAGTGGTGGCTCCTATAGAGTGTAAAAACCTGTATTGTCTGAGTTTGCACTGTTTACCATTGAAACATTATTACCAGATGGAAATAATTCCAGACTATCTTAAAATGGACCAATCTCTAAGGGGAGAGATAAGAATTCATTATTTAAAAACTCTGCATAGCAAGGGTTAAAAATACTCCATATTTGTAAGTTTGTGCGTAAATTGTGGTTTTTAACAGCTGTTGAAGTCCCTGAGACTGCCATGCTAGATAAGCCAGAAGTCCCTGCCCTGTGACAGTATTTAGTTCACTCCTAGTTGTGAAGACAATGTTTGAAGGTCACTATCCATATATAGTAGTAGTAGTATTGGCTTAAATTCGCGGGGAAATACAAAGAATGAGCAGTGTATCTCTGTTGTCACGATACAGGAAGTTGTTATTTGTGAAGGGCAAATATTTTGTAGGAGAACAGATAAAAAAATTGTGGACGTGTATTGTACGCGCCAAAACTTGTTTATGTGCGAGTATTTCATTTTCTGAAAACGAGTTGCCTTTCTTGGAAGGGCTTAACCTAAAATGTTATATCTCATTAACTCTAATTTTGATAAAGTTTGAACGTGTTATGTCTGGTCTTGGATTATTGATTCTGATAAGATCTGAGATAACTCATTTCTCATTAATCACTTGAGCAACATACTCAAGTTTCCCATAAATAGAGGTTATCTGGTATTTTGGTGATATTTTAAGGTTGAGAGGGACTTCTTAGAAAAAGAAGGGTCAGGACTTCTTAGGAAAAAAAGTTTTCAGTATTTCCAATCAAACAACAAACTGACTTTTAGTTTCAAGTTCTGTCTTGAGTTAAACATGTTGAGACTTTCCAAATATTTTTATTGACAAATTGGAAAGAAACCTGTTGTTACAATAAATGACATATTTATCATTATATTTTTGGGCTTCCTGTCTCACTTTTGTTCACTTTTGTCCCACTGTATCAAGTGGAAAGATATCAGTTACTTGTGGAGATGCCCAAGGTCATATGTCCATCTTAATACATGATATACACATATTACATGAGCTGTAAGTGTAGATAAAGATAGTTGTATTGATCCAGAGATACTTGTACGGCCAGATAGACTTGTATAGCCAGATAGACTTGTACAGTTAGATATACTTGTACAGCCAGATAGATTTGTATAGCCAGATAGATTTGTAGAGCCAGATAGACTTGTAGAGTCAAACAGACTTGTACAGCCAAATAGACTTGTACAGCCAAATAGAGGTGTACAGCCAGATAGACTTGTACAGCCAGATATGCTTGTATATCCAGATAGACTTGTACAGGCAGAGAGATTTGAACAGCCAGATAAACTTGTACATCTAGATAGATTTGTACAGCCAGATAGATTTGAACAGCCAGATTGACTTGTACAGCCAGAAAGAGGTGTACAGCTAGATAGACTTGTACATCCAGATAGATTTGTACAGCCAGATAGACTTTTATATCCAGATAGATTTGTACAGCCAGATAGATTTGTACAGCCAGATAGACTTGTACAGCCAGAAAGAGGTGTACAGCCAGATAGACTTGTAAATCCAGATAGATTTGTATAGCCAAATAGATTTGTACAGCCAGATAGACTTGTATAGCCAGATTGACTTGTACATCCAGATAGACTTGTACATTCAGATAGACTTGAATTTCCAGATAGATTTGTACAGCCAGATAGACTTGTACATTCAGATAGACTTGTATTTCCAGATAGATTTGTACAGCCAGATAGACTTGTACAGCCAGATAGATTTGTATTTCCAGATAGATTTGTACAGCTAGATAGACTTGTACAGCCAGATAGACTTGTATTCCTAGATAGATTTGTACAGCCAGATAGACTTGTACATTCAGATAGACTTGTATTTACAGATAGATTTGTACAGCCAGATAGACTTTATTTCCAGATAGATTTGTACAGCCAGATAGACTTGTACAGCCAGATAGACTTATATTTCCAGATAGATTTGTACAGCCAGATAGACTTGTACATTCAGATAGACTTGTATTTACAGATAGATTTGTACAGCCAGATAGACTTGTATTTCCAGATAGATTTGTACAGCCAGATAGACTTGTACAGCCAGACTTGTACAGCCATATAGACTTTTATAGCCAGAAAGAGGGGTACAGCCAGATAGAGGTTTACAGCCAGATAGACTTATACAGCCAGATAGTCTTTTATGTCAAGGAGTTTGTTCTTTATTGTTATGTTTCAAATTTATCAGGCTATATCTGTCTCAGTAGCAATTAGGGCAGATCCAGATCAGTCGGGTTTCACATGAGATGCACATGTTGTTTTTATGAAGGGAAGGGATAACAGAAAAAATCTTGAAAGAGAGTATATTAATTTCAACACCAGAAAGGTGATGAAAAAGGATGAAAAAAAAATCTTTCAATGTAAGATACCAAGTTTCAAAAAGATTTGAAAACAGAGAAGACTTTACTCAGATAGCAAAGAATGGTGTATATTATCAAAGGCTAAACTGTTCACCATTTTGAAAGCAGTTTCGGCTCACATCAATAGCAAAGAATGGTGTGTACTAGGTATTATAAAAGCTTAACTAGCGGTTTGCAATTTTAAAGCAGTTGCTGTTTAAAAAGATTTGCCCAAAAGCAAACTTTAAGAGTGCATGATTGTGATTTATAATGAATCTGTTAAGATCAATGTTCTCTTTACAGCAGTTTTGTATGAAAAGTCTGGATTCAAAGCCTTAGGCTTTTTTAATATTTCAGTTATTTGCTTTGTGAACACTTTTTATCAGATTTACAAGAAAAAGGTGAAGATCTATTTTCGAGAATTAAGAGTACTTTGCGTGAACCTCTTGAAATGATACAACACTATTACCGGTATGTATATTGTAGGTTTTGAACTTTTCCAAATGGCTAAAGGGGAAAAACATAGAGGTCATTATCATTATTTAGAAGTGCAAGGCTCTTGTGATATTCTACTTTTCAAAACCTCTGCAAGAAATGTTTTACTCGATCAGTATCTATTCTGATATATGGCCTATGATTTCCTATTCTAAAATGGGTATGCTTGAAAATATATATGGAGATGAAAGGAGAAACCAGGCCCCGTGATTATAAAACTTTCTTCATGGTCAACTCAAGTTCATGCTCAACTTTCAAATGTTTAATACATCAATTCTTTTCATAAATTTGATTCAAATGCATATTCAAATCTTATTATATAGGCATACAAATGTTTATATTCGCATGAAAATGTTGTATCTCAAAATCTTACCTTAAAAGAAGCAACTTAATTTTCATGCTCAAAGTGAGTTGAGCACGAAAAATGTTTTATAATCACAAGGCCAGCTTTGACTACCATGTGATCTACTGAAAGCTTTGTGGACATAATAATACTTTTAATGACTTGTAGCAATTTTGCCTGTTTTATTAACAAAGATGATCATGCCAAATACATTTAATCTAACTTAAACAGATGTTTTTAAGTTTAACCCTGCCATTTTGTTTGTAGTGTTCCTGTCTTTCCCTGTGGCTAAGTCTATTATGAATTTCAGGTTAAAATTTGTGTGGCAAACTTCTCTAGTGGCAGATCCTGCAAAACCCTATAGGAGTCATTTGATCTGGGCCTACATAGTGTTCATATCTTTTCTATCAACACATTCATAGATTAATATTGACTGCTACAGTACCATACTCACCTTACTCTGTAACTCATATTATTATAAAATAAATGGCACTACACTATTTTTTATACGCCGCCTGTGGCGGTCATATATTGGTGTCATCCTCTCTGTCTGTCCGTCCGTACGTATAAAATTGAACAATGTTAGTCTGATTCTCCTACTGGTTTCTTGAAAATTCCAAGGTGTATTGTATTATTAAATGGTCTGTTTATCATGAACAATAAACTGAGTAATGGAATTTGGTTATTAGATATAAATCATTTAATCAGTCACAAATACATCATTTAAAGCTAAAAAAAACACAACACAGACACAACTTTTTTTCACAAACATAAGAATATTCAATAATTCATTGATATTTTGCATTAACATCCCTTCTTAGCCCAGAGGGCAGCCACCAGGATTTGAGAGAAGGTTTGGTAACCCCCACATTCTGGAGTAAACAAGTACATCCGAGTGTCCGTACGTCCATATCTTGTGAAAACAAGTCCTCCTACATTTCTGAATGAATCTTTTCAAAACTTTGTAATGTCATAACTATAATGGGTAGATGTGCATGAAGTGGCGATTTTACAGTTCATTGATTTTTACAAGATTTGTGTCCCTTGAAACTTAGTCTCTGTAGCTGATTGATATTGCAGCCTTGTGAACGCAA
>JAULCC010007128.1:0-15976 GCA_032358795.1 Nuttallia obscurata | reverse complement strand
AGATCTCAACCAACATACTGACATTTTAATGGTTGTATTAATACGAGATCTCAACCAACATACTGACATTTTAATGGAACTGACATTTGACTCTAGCAGACATGGTGAACAAGTCATGATAGTTCGAAAGCTAATGAGGATGCTGAAACTGGTGTTGATTATATGTAAAATGATGATGGTGATGATGAAAATGACTGTTATGACGATAGAGTTGTCCTAATAATAACGATAATGATGTTGATGATGGGGTGTGCTGATGGTGTACATGTCGTTGTTGCTGTTTCAACTTATGATGATTTTTGACGATCTTGATGATGAAACATTTATGATGATGACAATTATGGTTATGATTATAATAATGTCGATAAAAAGACATGACGTTCACGATCCTTCAATTATACAAATATATTCGTACAAGGCATTTAGACGCTACCAAATTTCGAACACAAACCTACCAATGTGCGAAGCTACAACTTTTCGGTATTACAGAGGTTTAACATAAAATACTCTTTTTCTGTGTTGTAGTTGAACAGGGACAACACGTGTTAATCTTTGCAGCCATATTACAACGTCAGATATGCATAGCTAGATATTATTAACCCCTTCACTGCCTTTCGCCGAGTTTTAAGTCATTTTCAAACAACTTGAATCCGGATGAGACGCCGAGTAACTCATCCGGATTCGAGCTGCTTGACATACAAAACTTTGCGCATGCGCATTATTGCTTCCGGCAGTGAAGGGGTTAACTTGTCACTCTTCACATCAACACAGCCAAGATCAGAGCTTGGTCAAGGGGGCCATAAATGGACACTTGTATGTGATCGTATCGACTTGAGAAATAACGTCGAATTATTTAGAGTACTAAATAAGATTTATTGAGGCTGATCTATATTTTATAGTGGTATGGATGTACAGTCTGAAAACATATATATGTCAGATATGTTCGACAGCCTATGACAAAAGAAATTGTAAGCACATTTTTCTGGAACTCATGGAAATAGGCAATTCATAAGTTGCTAATTTCGGTTGAAATATACCTTTAATAGACGAAATCAAAGTCATAATCTCAAACACGCAGATTTTGTCTTTGCATCAATTATTACAGCTTATTAAGATAGTGGTGATATAAGTAGAATGAAAAAGGTGTATTTTGAAAACATTGTAATACTTGTAGACATTTAGAAGAAGGTTTGAGCTCTCAGCAGAGATGAACTATTTTATAATTGTCATTAGATATTTGATACTGTTCAGTTAATCTTCTTTTCATAAAGACACACGTGCCATGGTGTCCTGCGGACGCTATACGTTCATATGTCAAGTGTAGAACAGTAGCGTGAGGAATTATGAAACTTAAAAAAACCCAATCTTGAAATTCTGAATGCAGCCAATATGTTTTTGGTGGTTGTTTGTTAATTAGTTTTTATAGTGACCTTTCCAGCTTTTGATTTGTTGAAGGAGACATTTTAATTAGTTGAAGAAGACGTTTTAATTAGTTGAGGAAGACGTTTTAATTAGTTGTAGAAGACATTTGAATTAATTGATGAAGACTAGAGCCTTCCAGAGTAGAGCCTTCGACATTCTGCAAACTCTTCATATGAGAGTTAATACCGCCTGAGTGGGATTCCCTATAATACACCGGTGAAGACCTTGGCTTACACTTGTATATCAACATTACTTCACTTTAAGTTTATCCGTCTTTGACTCACGTCTATAAATGGTATGTAAATTAAGTTTTAAACGCTGATTACAATGTGAAGAAATTTATGAAATCAGATATACAACTGAAAGACAGTGTTCAACATGACACCAATGTTTGACTCAGATCTCTCACATATAGTTTGATCGTTTTATGTTATAGTATATACCTACATGTTTTCGATGAACGCATATATAATTTCGTAAGATACGATCTACCATGTTTCTAATATGTAATGAAACGTACAAATCAAGTAAAAAACATGTTCTGTTCTGTTCTGTTCTTAGATGGGAAACGAACGCCGTGACAATGAATGCTTGTGACAGATTCTCAATTAGTTTCCCCTCCGTAGTAAGTTTGAGATAACTTGTAAATACGCTGCATCACTAAATAACAATTTAGTCGAATTAACCAGAAAATGTATATATCTGCTACGATTCTTTGGGTTTGATAGACATGCTGTTATTTATAATTTCAATGTTTATTTAAAGTGTTTTGTTTAGTTTTCCTGATATCCTGAAACAAAAGACAATTTTTGTTCAGTAAATTCTCCCTTCACGTGACATACGAGCGTGTCTTAAGTAAATTCACCCTACAGTTCTTCAAATAACACTTAAACATTACAAATTATTCATGGCGTTACTTGAATGACATACCTGCCAGATAACCAACCTATTCCTTCCAACTTTAATCTTTATGTCCTGTAGAGAGTTTAAAGGTCATCAATTATACTGTTTCATAGTTACAAATGTTAGAAAGTTAGTATAAAATTAAAAAAAAAAGTAATTTTAAGCTAAATGGCGTATTAACTCCCGACAGAAACCCCTCTGAAATAGTATTTTTACACGATTACTTATGGGTTTCCTAATTCGGTTAAACAACTCAGATTACGCGGGAAAATATTTGGAAATGTCTGGAAGAGGATTGCGGTGTATTCTGGGTACTGGGTATTCAAAACAAAATGCCCAGTCCACCAAGGGCTTGAAGTATCGGCAAGAAAAAGGTATTTTGCTGCCGATGTCTGTGGCGCTTTGAACATCACTTTCGTTTTCTACAGTTTTCTACCTAAATCAACAGTTATAATTTTATGATGTCTGTTGTAGAATATATATTCTTTCTTCAACTTTTGGACTAAAATTTTTACTGCTAACATTTTCCCAAATAAAGTATGGTTGATCACCTTTAAAGATTCCATGACAAAGGCGCTGATGATATCGACTACTGTTTACTTTACATGTAAAGAAAATACGTATTCACGGTGGGGAGTCGATCATGAAAAAGTGAAAAGACTGACGTTCGTGAATTGTACTCATTTATGTTGTCATGATCGAAATACCTTTTTGAGTTTCAGGACCTAGCTACATCATTTCCAGCAACAAAAAAAAGTACCGACTGAAAGCTGTTATTAGCGCACTTTCCGATCACATCATGATTTATAGAAAAGGAAAGGATATATAAAGGATATATTTTCTTTCTTGTCTCGAATCGCGTGCATCTGCACTATAATGTTCATATAATAGTATGATTGATTCCACACCATGGAATTCGCGTCACAATTCGTCTGCATAATGATATCGAAAAGATGCAAACAAGAGTTTATTTTACCATTAGTTATGGTTATCTATGTGAGTATAAATGTTCCCAAAGTTTTTGTTAAATGTTTTGCAGCTGATATGTACAATAGACTCATAGAATCGTCTATATTTTCAGAGTTTAGTTAATTATACCTCCCTACCTGTTTGCTACCTAATGAGCTGAATATTCTGACCAAGTGCGTGCCTTTTTCAAGTTGGTTAACCCCTTCACTGCCTTACCCCGAGTTTAAGTCATATGCAATCAGCTTGGATCCGGATGAGACGCGAGTATTTCGGTGTCTCATCCGGATTCAAGCTGTTTGACACTCAGCCAATTGTTTTGCTAAAAGCCTAGTGAATTTGTGAATGTAAAAATGAAGCAGAGGAAAATTGCGCATGCGCGGTATTGCTTCCGGCAGTGAATGGGTTAAAAAAAATTGGAAAAAGGTAAAATCATCCGGCAGTCCTGATGTACGAGTAAACAAACCTTTTTCGTAATAGCCGCAAACTCCCAATCTAAAAACTCATCAGAACAGTACGGAACAGAAATGATTTTGTAGCATGTTTAAATCTGCAAAAAAACTGAACAGATTACTGCGTTGTATTTCGAGACGAATGTTACACGTGTTGTTAAGTTTGTGCTGACTTAATAAAGGCGATGTGACATATGTGGAGTTTAATTGTCATGTTATGATAACAGTCATATGAAATATTTCAGTTTCGCTACTGGAACATAATTCAGCTTGTGGTAAACTTGACTGGTGTTAACTATAAAAAATAAATTATCATAAATTCCTACACGATTTTGACAATGTAGTTTTTTCTCACTTTTTTGTCATATTTGCATGTATGTAGAAATGAACTGAAGTAAATGGCAAAGCATGTCTTTATACAAAAAGTTGTTATTTGTTTTGAAACATCTTTGATGCTTTATCTGTTCTAAACAATTCGTCTTAATGTCACTGCTGCAAATAAAAGTATCTTAATTGTATAAATATTAGAAATTCATAATTATTTGTGAGAAACAAAAGAAATTGCGACATATAAAAAACAATAACATTGTCAATAGGTTCGATCCACGACAGAGTCAAACCAAAAATTGGTAGTAATGGGCCTCTCTCCTTGGTCTCATGATTTTTTGTGAGCGTTACTTGTTCTTCTAAGCAAGGATAAATTGACAGACCGGGGTTCAGTGGTTCAATCTACCGTGTATCAGTGTTATACACTGGGCACGTAAAAAATATCAGAGAATGCTTCTCTGTATCCGCCTTCCTCCATCCTCTCTCTTTCTCTCTCTCCCTTTCTCTCTCTCTATTTCGAACGTCCATTAGCCCTAGATGACATAACATGACGTTAGTTAAAAACAAACAAACAAGAGGTTTCTACTCTGATATTAATACATCGACACCATATACAGATTTTAATGCATATTGACACCGTCTTCAAGTTTTGACTGTTTGCGGCATACATCGGGTCGTTTAATTTCGGTTCAGTGTCAGCAAACAGAAAATATAAATAAGTATAATCGTAACTATGTTACTAATACGGGATGATCTGTACCTAGACTATTTAATTACATTGATATTTACAATTATAATAATTTATTTTAGTAAAATAATAAAGTTTAAGAGAAATAAAAATAGCTAGATCTATTCCATGTGATTTGAGCAGTCCACGTGATTTTTCAAAAAAGAAAATGTCAATAAAGATTTGAGACATATACGATTTTTATTCAATGCTTTGCAAGGGTTACAGAGTTAATGAACTATAAACCATGTTTCATATATGAAATGGAGCCTTTAGATGACCCACTCTTTACCGCCCTCTTCAACAGTTACCTACGCAACACAAAATAGTGCAGAACAGAGGAGCTTGAAGTTAAGTAATTGTGTTTCCTATGAATTCAAGGAACGCTAAACGAACCAGTGACAAACCGTGTAATGCCCAGGGTCACATGGGCCCATGCTATTTTTGCTTTTTGGATAATTAGGTAACCTTCTGGGTGATTCTTTGACTTCGGTCCACCCTTCATCACTAGTTGACATAATTTATTTTCTGTAATCTGTAGCCAGTTTGTTCTTTACGTTTTTTAATTTTTAGTTTTGAGTTTGTTTTAGATTTTGTTGACCCAGTCCTTAAGTAGATATAATCTAGGTGTAAGCTAAAGCTGAATTAACACAATCCTTTCCGTAGTTTTGACCCAGTAGAACGGAAATGCGCGTTTTGAAAAAAGTTAATCTTAGTCTTAATCTCTTCTTGGCGTGGCCATGTAGGAAATATTGTTTAATCTTTATACAGATCCTAAATGGATTTACTGTCTGAGTTTTCATTGAACATAGTGAAACAAACATCTATCTGTTTGCTTAATAAGCGTTGACGGACCTTTAACCATGTCACTACATACTTGATCTCTTTCTACTTTCTTTCCTCTTCTATTTCTTATTTCATTTCTTTCGAAATGCAGAACAACAGGCAGGCGGAGCATGTGTGGGTAGCTTGGTGGCCGACAGCGAGGCCCGGTCAAGGGGATGTAAGGGTCCTACTTATACCTGGTTCCCGTAATTGTACCGCAGAATAGCGCATACAAAGATTGCGACTGGCTGTTTGAAAATAGAAATAGAAGGTCAACTTAATTTAGGGGGTTTACACATTTAGAGAGAAGATCAAATTTTTTATGAGGTTGGCTCATAAAAATGAAGTACACATGTATAACCTACAAAAATGGAGGTGCACCGACCAAAAAAGTGGGTTACGCTTATATGGTTATAGGTCAACCTCCATTTATGGGGTAAGACTAGAAATAAAATAGGTTACCGCATAAAATAACGGTGCATTTCCATTTTGTGAGATTGGCCCACTATCAAGATTTCATACAAATTTGTCGATATAACTTAACGTATGGAGGTGTCAATATGGAGATATGTTGCAGTGCCAAAATAAAGG
Organism: Nuttallia obscurata; assembly: GCA_032358795.1. Taxonomy (NCBI): domain Eukaryota; kingdom Metazoa; phylum Mollusca; class Bivalvia; order Cardiida; family Psammobiidae; genus Nuttallia; species Nuttallia obscurata. Next base: position 9,763 of record JAULCC010007128.1, on the reverse strand, counting down.
GAACCAGATTATTATTGCGTATGAATACAGACTGCGGAATAACATCGCAGAAACGAACATCAACAGAAACAAGTAAATGGGAGGCGTGCCTTTATTGTAGTTTTTTAGTTCATTTATTTATTCATTTATTCATTCCTCATAATAGCGGCGTGCTGATATTTAAAGCGATATCCGAGAAAACCAGCACTGGACTCGTGGACTGGACTCGTAAGCTGTGTCACTTACCAGAGGTCAGCTCAGTTGAAACTTAAACTTGGTTGATTTATTTATTCCTAAAGCAGTTAATACTTGCCGTGCTTTGATGTTTATGCTTGCTTTGTAAACCTAGCATGTCTCTGAAAATATAACCGTGTCGTCCGCAATCATAAATTACTACGCAGCTGTTCGGCGGAATATCCGAATATATATTGATTTGAAGGAATATGTTAACATCATAATGGAAAAAATGCAGGAATAGCAAAATGACTAACACTTCGTATTTACAGCAAATGCATATCGGGGCCTCTCTCTCTTATGTATATCAGAAGGCAATACATTGGATATCGCGATAAACCGTTTAACGGATAGACTCCACTTTAAACCAACTTCTAGTGATAAAGACCGACAATATATACAGCCTTCATTAGTCTGGTCTTTAAGTGTATTGTACATATACATTACCGGCAAGTGAAAAGTGTTCTACTTACGTATCTCGCAAACGTTAGCAAAAAAGGAGTTAAATAAAAACGTACAGTGCAAGGAATAACTCGAGGATATAAGGTATGTTGAATGTATGTTTTGTATAACCTGTAGAGATTTGTTTTAAATGTCATTATTTTGTTTTATTTTCTATTTATAGATTTAATGTGGTCGTTTCATGTACGCGTCTACCATATGTCCAAGCAATATGTTACCATGGTTTTTTGTGTACATCAGATCAATTAAAGTATTGTCAGTGAATTACTACAGATACCAAGCCTAGATAGTGTACATAACATAAGATACAGCAGTAAAGGCTACGTGTTGTGTCAGCATTTTCTAGCCAGCAAACATAATTATGTTGTCTGAAATAATAACCGCCAATACAAGACGATTAGACTTTTAAGATGCAATTTGTTTTTATAATGATGATCTAGTTTCGTCACGACTGATTTATTACAACAACCTAAGTATTTCTAAGACTTCTGTTATAACAATTACTACTACAACAGCTTCTACTACTACTACAACTTCTACTACTACAACAACTTCTACTACTACATCACTTTCTACTACTACAACAACTTTTACTACTACACCTTAAACTACTACTTCTACTACTAATACTACTAATGTTATTATCATTATCATCATTATTACTTCTACTACTACTATAAATACTATTATCAGTACTTTTTAAATAACTATTACTATTTCGTCAATTGCTTCTATTTTCTACTACATTATTACTTCTACTTCTACTATAAATACTATTATCAATACTTTTTAAATAACTATTACTATTTCGACAATTGCTTCTATTTTCTACTGCTTTCTATAGAAATAACGATGAAATAGACCAGTAATAAAAAAAGATAAACTCACAAATAAAAATAATGACACTAGTGCCATCAAGGCTCACCTACAAGGACACCACCATCACATAGAACAGTTATAATTGTGATGAAATTGCTGTTGCCGCGACTGCCACTGCAGCTGCTATTGATAATAATGATGATAACAACAACTGATAATTGTTATAGTAATATACTATCAGTAAAAACTTATTGATGATATGGCTTGGATATTAGTGAATCTAGAAACACATCGTGATTTTTATCTTGTTATTGTCAGAAAGTTTATCCCGAAGTTGTTTTTTTTTGAAAGTCTATCCCGAAGTTTTTTTTTTTAACCGGTTCATAGATAATGTAGCAGTAGTAGTAGCAGCTATATTTCTAATGCACGTTGTCGTAGTTGTTGTTGATAATGATGACGTTTATGGTGCTGATTATTAACCATCACTTTCCATTCGTTAATGCGTAATAAACTACATGGGAAAACAAGTCGCCTTAAAATTTAAAACAATATTTCAATATATAAAAGCAAAATTGGGTAAAATAATATTTAGAAGGTCATATTTCACCCGCAGCTATTTAACATGGTAGATATTTGTCAATATGTTTTATAAACAAGTGGTTTATTATAATTTTCCCGTTCATCGTTAAAGGTTAGAAGATGCATCATCGGAAAGAAACACCGGAAAAACTGCTTTACTGAGTATTAATTAGCCAATAAAGTCTTTTTGAGGACGGTGATTGACCTTATTTGAATGAATTATTTAAACCTTCTCGTAGTCAATTATGTGAACATTTATAAAATTTATGTGAAAAGAAAATTAGACATCAGTAAATGTATTCATCCTTCCTTCCTTCTGTTTTTATCATTTTTAACCAATTCTTTCTTTCTACCATTCTATTTTCTTACCCTCTTTCTATTACTCCCACTTTTTAAGCTGTCTCTTCGCTATCTGTGTGATTCACCTTCTCTATATTTTCTTCCTTTCTCTCTCTCTCTCTCTCTCTCTCTCTGTGCATCTTTCTGTGTATCCCTTTCTTTCAGTATATTTCTATATCCGGTTGGACATTGGCCTCTTGCCGTTCAATACAATAGCTTTTGTCTTGGCCTACATCTAAAAGCGATGCATAATTATGTATCCATAAAACTGTGATATTATTTTTTAGATACAATGTATACCCAAATGATAACTGACCTAGACCCAAAGACCATTTTGTTCAGTATATTAAAATGGATATAAGTTACTGTTTAGGCAAAATGTTTAAAAGTCAAAATTTCTTTCATAAAATGACTTAAAAAGCAGAAAGATGCTTCTTATCTATTACATTTACCTTGAAACTGAAGGTGAGTTTGTTTTAGTGTTACAATATTGTAAAACTGCTAGCCAGGCAAATGCACGCACGTCTTTATAAATTATCTTCATTACCATAACATGTGTCGCACTAAGTCAAGTCGTATGATTTATACCTGTGACTTCCAAAAGACATCACGTGATGCTAAAAAAAGTTTAAACTTTATTTTTACAACGATTGCGAAACAAGCCCTTAAAACTTATATTAATCCCTCTCGTTGGCGCGGATGGAGGCGTTTTTGTGGTCTTTATTGTAGGAGGAAACCGGAGTACCCGGGGAAAACCTACGTATTCGGACGGGAGACCACTACAATACCCTCTCACATAACAGCCCGGTCGGCAATCGAACCGGGGTTGCATTGGTGAGAAGCGAACGCGTAACCACTGCGCTATTCGGACACACATGAGATATTACTTATTTTAAGTGTGTGATACAATGCAACAGTTCTACAAAGGCCGTTGCAATAAGTATGTAAACATTATCATATGAAAACTATAACCAATTTTTGGGATTATTCATCTAAGTATTCAACAGACAAAACTAGGTCACTGCTGCCCGGCGAATAGCAAACAGACAGACACTGTCAATGACAACCGACTACTGGAACAAATATTTGTTAGCAAAAAGTGCAGCAAAGGCTTGTCTAGATTTTTTTGTTAGATCATTATCTAGAACAGGGCATTGGGCATATTATCAATCTGTTAGTTTCAAGACATTTCACAAAAGGAAAACTGGAACATAGCGAATATCGGTTTGTGTACGAAATGCAGCGTTTATCTTAAAGTTATCTGGTTATGACAGTTTAGCTGATAATAATAGTGTTATCAGTTATTTATAGGTCTCTTAATATTTGTAGATCTTCCAAATCTATCTTACATCAAAACGTTTTACTAGATATCTAGATGTCCAGTCTCCATTATATTGAATAGTAATTATATTGTATTGAGTGTTGAAGGGGCTAAACACTACTGCAAGGTAACACGTTTTGTTTATTTCATTTATCAATTAGTTTTCAAGGATATTTTGAGTTAATCAAGCGTGACTGTTATATATCTGTATTAGTAAAGAACCTTGATTGTCAATTTATTTGCAATTGATATCGCCATTTATAAAGATTGATAAAATTAAAACAGTATTGTGTTATGTTCTGAAACGTTTTAACGCATATCAATGTAAGGTTTGATTAAATAGTTCATTTTCAGACTTCAACTAGATTCACATTGAAAGATATCTGTACGTTGAAATGCCTTCAAAATTTAGAAGACGCTTTACTAGATTTAGATGCTCTAGTCATGCTCTGCAGATAGAAAAGGGTAGATACGAAAATATTGATGGACGGTAAAGAGTTTGTCCAATGTGCCAAGAGGAAGGAGTAAATGTTGTTGAAATAGAATTTCATTTTTTGTTAGAATGCAATATTAACGAAACACGTCGCCTTAACATATTTGATAGCCATTTTAATCTTTACAGAATTTTAATAATCCCATGTCATTTTCAAATGAAAATGTCATTCTGAGATTAACTGAATATGTATATGTGGCTTTTGAATTAAGAGAACAGATATTGAAACAATAATATTATATGACATGTCACTCACTGAAATATCTATATTTATATGTATGATGTGTGTATGATGGTCCGGAGGCCTAAATACTTGAATAAACGTTTTTACTTTGACTTGACTTGACACTTAATTAGACAGTAAATGTATGACAGTAATTACAGAATGGATGATACAGCATTTTACCCAGAAGTACCAATATATACAAATAGTAAAGACAAAATGAAAGTTGCATTTACATATTTATACAATAAAGAAGATTGTACATGCATACGCATGTTTCTCACACACACACTATATGGGTACATGTGAAGGTGTTTGCAAATGTGCCGTGGCTGCGATTTGCGCCATCTGTTAACGGCCGACTTACAACCTGATGATCGGGGCACAATATGTAAAGCACTGTTGAGCTTATGTTTATTTTTATGTCCAATATGAAAAGGAGGCTATATAAATGTGGTAAAAAATGGAGGGGGTGATTATAGCCCTTGAAATTGAAAATAATTAGATTTAAGAAAATATTTATGATTAAGCTTTTAAGATGTTTCATGAATCAGGGAGACGTTATATGAAATATGCTCATTCATTAATAAATTGTCTTACCTTACAGCCTTTTGTTGGTATTAATAGTTGAGATAATGAGATAACGATGGGTCACTTCCACGCCTTATTATCCTTGTATAAGATTACACACGTAGGTTTCATCACCAACGTACACACAGGGTTTGTTGTTAGTGACACAATTATCTGGGTATACTTTGAGATTTTGTATGTATACACTTTGGGATTTTTTCATATCATTTATTATTAGCAAGGGTCCGGACTTATTCGGAGTGTTACCTACCTTTACGAAGAAAAAACATTTTACCAATGTTTCCATTTGCAAGATTGTTAGATGCGACTAAAAAAGGTCAAGTGAACTTAGAGTCTACTGTTTTAAAATACTGTCAGATAAAACATTTCATCAGATTTAATTATGCTCACTTATATAGTTATGATTTATTCTAATGAATATGAAGCATTCGGACTTTCTTATATAGACAAATCCCATTTTTCTGACAAAAAATAAAGTTTTAAGTTAGAATAGAGTACTTCTTATTTTATCAGTAATAAAATATGTATTATGCATGCTTACATAATAAACAACAGTTAGGAAGAAAAATGTCCTCACCCCCAATTTACTGATATGTACAGATAACGAAATAAACAAAAAGGCACTTTTATTCAGTTCACCCTAATTGGATGTCAGAATAAACAGGTAATTAAGTGAAGTTTAACATCATTTGCTAGTCTATTTGTTTCACATGTTTTTTTAACCAAAAATATATATGTTTTCTTCTGATCTGAAGGAAAAACAAAGTCTAGGCCATCGTGTACTTTAGTACATCCCTCAATATAGGCTCCCGTGTACTTAAGTACATTCCTCAAAATAGGCCACCGTGTATTTTAATACATCCCTCAAAATAGGTCACCGTGTACCTTAGTACATCCCTCAATATAGGCTCCCGTGTACTTGAGTACAGCACTCAATATAGGCCACCGTGAACTTTAGTACATCCCTCAATATAGGACACCGTATACTTTAGTACATCCCTCAAAATAGGCCACCGTGAACTTTAGTACATCCCTCAATATAGGACACCGTATACTTTAGTACATCCCTCAAATAGGCCACCGTGTACCATAGTCAGATTGTACTTCAACAGAATACGTGACCCACCCCATTATTCCGGATTCTTATCCCATATATGAAATACCGAAAAAGTGATAAGATGACCAGTCTTTCAGATGGACTGACAACTATTGACAAATGATTTACGACAAATGACCTGCTATCAGGGAAATACGACAGGTGGCGACAGTGAAAGGTGTTATATGCAGATTAATCTATCTTTCTACAGTAGGCACGACAAACATATTTGTTTATTAAAGATTAACCGAAATGAGAGAGGCAGTTGGTTTGTTTATTAGGAATTTAACGTCGTCTCAACAGTTTTGTTTGTTTGATTTACGTCAATTTCTGCCAGCTAGGGCTAATGGACGTCCCAGAGAGAGGGAAGCGGACATAACTCTTCTGTAGAGAACTATGATTCTTTAACATGCCCAGTGTATGGCACTGATACACGTGGGTGCTCAACCCCGGCCGGTCAATTTATTCTGACACCGACAAACCAAACGGGAAGGCATTTCTACCATTTTTAAAGTCTTTGGTATGACCCAGCCGGGGATCGAACCTGCGGCCTCTCGCACCGGAAGCGGACGCTCTACCACTTGAGCTTACCTGGCGGTCACGTCGTCTCAACAGTATTTCAATTGTATCGCGTCATCCAATTTAATACTGGTGGAGACTCCGGGGAACCTCTGTATATGATTTTAAACACAGAGCACACCCGGGTAGAACCTCTACTGCAATCTAGCTTGAAGGCTTCCTCAATCGAAAAAAATCCGTTTTGGCCAGATCGGGATTCGAACTCACATCGGTGTAGAAATTAGATGTTGCAAGTCATTGACTGTAACCACTCGGTCACGGAATTCACGAGAGATATACAGTATTTGATAAAATAAGAGAACAGAATAAAACAACATATTATTAATGACATGAATATGTGCAACTCATCGTCATTTCATAAAATAGGTTACGTGAGCACATTAATGGTAACATATACATGCATAAACCCGGCATGTTGAATAGAATACATTAAATTTTATAAATATGTATATTGTACTAATTTAGAAATGCAAATATGAAGGAGGAAAACGTTTTGGCAAAATAGTACAGATACAAATTTTTGTCCTGCCATTGCAGCATATTTAGCATTTAATCAACTTCAGTACGAAAATGACATGGTAATAATAACACAAGCAAATATAAAGAGCAATCAGTATTAACATATCTGTAACGATTGATTTTTGCATACTATATTATACAAATAGATGGCAAAGGTACAGCTGTATTTATATGACATTTCTCAAAGTAGACATTACCCGACTAATGTTGCACCATCTGGCAGTGGTAAAATAAGACTTAATATCTCTGTAATTTGAGACAGATGTACACACAACAATAAATCACACACATGCAGTGTACTGTTGTTCTCTAATCATTAGATAAACTAAAGAGATAAAATAAACTAAGACTTCTCATGATGCGGCGAACGTGACTGATGTAGTTTATGACCTTCAGCGATCAATACCTATATTCGTAAATTAAATACAAGACTTTTGTTAATCTTTATCAGCAAATATACCCAACCTTCCCCGAGGAAAAATAAATACTGTAAAAAATCACAAATTTCCCCATACATTTTTGTATAAACTTTTTCATATTTTAAGTTTTAAGTTAGATGAATGTACTCTTAGACTATGACAGAGACCACTGTTCCCGTTTAGATACCAGAAAAAACAACAAGTACCCTTCAAACTACTATAAGTAGACTAACACATGTTTGTGTTCACCACTTTAATTCATTTTATCGCGAATTTGTGTTGTTGAAACATTGGGATAAATGACTGAGCAAATAACTTTGTCAACCTTTAATACTTTATGGTGTTTTACTTACACTAACATTCAATGTCTCATCAGACATATCATCTCGCCAACAACAGTGTACACATTGTCATCAGTTATAATTTATGATACATGTGACATCGTCGGAGCAATAAACTATCTCAAAAACATTTTTTTGTGTATCCCTTATGGTTTTGTTGTGGAGAGGTTGTCTTTTTTATAGTAAGGCACGTTTTGCACGACCGGATGTGATATTTTAATTGTCAATGTCCATGTTAAACTGGACAGTGAAATACAAATAGTGGGAACGATGGACTAGTGGTACGAAATGTCCTTGGTCCTAACCCCGCTCGGGCCGTCGGATTTTTTCTTGGCAGAAACTTAATCTCACATGTGCCTCACTTCACCAAGGTGTATAAATGGGTACCTATGAAGGTGTTAGCTAATGTGCCGCGGCTGCAATCTATGCCATGTGTTAACAGCCGACGTACAACCTGATGATTGGGGCAAAGTAGCAGCTTTGAGTGTATCTCTCTCTCTCTCTCTCTCTCTCTCTCACACTTATACCCTGTCATACATACATATATTGAACTGAATTCATTGAATTGAATACTGTGAAATTATGGCATATCGATGCATTACAGATGTCACCCACTCTTTTCACCATATATAAGTCTTCTAAATTGTGTTGACATGAAAATGGTCGGGGTATGATATCTACCAGCTAGACAAACCCTTACAATATATTTTGCTTCTGAGCATTAACAACCTTTGTTTAACAACCATGTTTAATGTTTCTTATTGGCCTTCTTATGTAAAGTTTGATTTCTATAATCACACACGCTGGAATTAAGTGAGATATTTTACAACTGACAGTCAGCAAACTTTCTATAACAACCATGTTTAATGATTCCTTATTTGCATCTTTATGGAGAGGTTGTGCTATAAAGACAACCTAACTGAAATTTATGAGATGTTTTCTTTAAGAATCAACACTCTTATATAACCATGTGTTGTTCTTATTGACCTTTATATGGAAACGTAGCTCTATATAGACAAAAAACGGATTTTATAATATAGTTTACTTCTGCGAATCTTAAACAACCATGTTTTATGTTTCTTTATCGACCTCGTTATGGAGAATTTGCTCTCTACAGACATACCACTTGGAATCTAAGTCAATTTTTCCCCTGAGAATCAACAATCTTTCTTATATAAACATGTTTTATGTTGCCTTTTTGACCTCGTTGTGGAAAGGAACATTAGTAGGAATTTATGAAATTGTTTTACCTCTGTGAATGAACTACCTTTCTTAACTAGCCAAATGGTATATGCTTCCTAATTGGTCTCGTTATGGAGAAGTTGTGCTATACATACCACCTAGCTGGAATTTATGAGATGTGTTATCTCTGACAATCAACTGCCTTTATTAAATAACCATGTTTTGTTTCGTTATTGGCCTCGTTATGGAAAAATTGCGTTACATAGACAAACTAGCCAGATTATTATGTAGATATTTTACCAATGAGGAGCAACCTTGTATTAATATCATTCCTAATTAATGTTGTTGCGGAGCGATTGAATTGCATGTACTTGATAATTTGATTTGTTTTTTATAAATGATATTTGTGATACGAGTGTTAACAAAATGTTTAATTCATCTTATATCGTTTAGTTATAAAACATGGACAGCCCGGAACATGGGCCTTCGTCGCCCCTAAATGGTACCAACAGTAGTCCCCAGTATCCCCTATTACCGACTCACACGGTACCTGACCATAGAATATCCGGGAACAAAGGTCATTACAA
>JAULCC010007017.1:0-15985 GCA_032358795.1 Nuttallia obscurata | reverse complement strand
TGTTTCTGTTGAGGGCCTCATGGAAGATTGGCGTTGTCAAATGAGTTTTCTCTCGTTAAATAAAGTCATTATTATTAACCTTATTATTATTGTTGTATATGTGTATTACCTGTATTGTCTCTCTGTATATGTGTATTACCCGTATTGTCTCTATGTATATGTGTCGTACCCGTATTGTCTTTCTGTATATGTGTATTACCTGTATTGTCTCTCTGTATATGTGTATTACCCGTATTGTCTCTCTGTATATGTGTCGTACCCGTATTGTCTCTCTGTATATGTGTATTACCCGTATTGTCTCTCTGTATATGTGTAGGACACTCGTTGGCATCGACTATAGTATAGATATAAAACATGTAGGTTCATTAAACGCTAGTGTTTAATATCTAGGTAAGTAAACAAACGCAGATGTTCATTAAACGCTAGTGTTTTATATCTAGATAAATAAACAAACGCAGAAAGGGCATTGCTGTATCGAGTGACAAAAGTTCATGGTTCTCTCAGTCTCTCTCTGCCTCTCTCTGTATCTCTCTCTTTTTTCTCTCTATATCGTCCTCTCTAACTCTCTAACTGACCATACAGTATATCTTCATTTATCAGATAGATAGTTTTGTTCAGACTTGTACAAAGTGCATCATCTTATTAACATGCATTTGACAATTATATACATACACACATATGAATGATGTAATACACAAAAAGTCATAGATGTCAAACTAAATCACTGTACAAACTTTTAATTTACTGAGTATTCATAACTGCCATTTTGATTCTTGGCTGTTAACAGACTGGCAATAATTTAGATGTATAGTGTGTAGACATCGAGCAAGATAATGCAAAAGTTCAGACATTGCAAAGTGATTTGGCGCCGCATTTCATCGAGTGACAAACAGCAAGCTTAGTTTTCGAGAAAAACAAAGAAGACTTAAACGATAAATGCAATATGCAACCAAATTCATGGTGATAAGAGTCAGTGATATATTAACACATCTTTTTAATTTGAACAATTTTCACTCAAACTGATATCTATAAATGCTTCAACAAATATCTATCGTTTTAATAAATAATAATGTATGTTATATTTTCTTTTTGCCCGCATATGATATCTTCAGCCGTAGTCTATTCCTCAGAACTTGTTGTTTATTTGCAGGCTGTAGGGCAGGCTATTTGGACGTCTTGTCAGTATTAAAAAAATGTTTCATCGTACCGGTATCATATGATACCGCTTGTCTCCGGGTTAGTACAACGAGTACGTAATTTCTCATACGTACGTACGAGTAGGTACGTTTAAGATAAGCGATACGTGACGTCGTCGTGTAGAATTTATGACATAAGATGACTTCATAAACTAAACCCCTTCACTGCCTTAACGAGTTGTAAGTCATATGCAAACAGCTTGAATCCGGATGAGCTGCCGAGTAACTCGGCGTCTCATCCGGATTCAAGCTGTTTGACACTCAGTCAATTGTTTGCCAAAAATTCAGTGAATCTGTAATGTTAAAAAACGAGGCAGTCGAAATATTCTCATGCGCGGTTTTGCTTCCGGTAGTGAAGGGATTAACCGGATTATTTATCTTGATGAAACCTATAATAAAAAATCATATTAACTTCTTGTTGTATTTAAATATGATAAAAATCTACACTCGTTTTCTTTTCATATCAACTTTTATTAAAAGAAATCACAAAAATGTTATTAAGTTCGCATTAGGCTCGCTCAGTAACATTTTCCTGAAGACAGAACGTGATGATGCGTGACTGGATTAAGGCCCTTCAAAATATGAGAAATGCCTATAATTCAGCGGTTGAACAGAATATATAGAGGATATCTGATGAATTTTCAGTTTATATAAACTTTTATTAGACGAAGCCAGGAAACTTTATAAGCGAGCCTCTTGCGAGCTAAATAAAGGTTCCAGGACGAGTCTAATAAAATTTTATATAAAGTGAAAACGAATCGGATATTCTTTTTTATCACATGATAATACAACAAGAGGTTAATTAGATTTTTCTTATTGATTTTATGACGTCATCGGTTCTTATATGTAGCGAGTTGTTTGTATACGAAAATACGTGATGATTATATTGCACCAGAAATAAGCAATGCCATTAATAAATGTCCACATGTCAATAACTACTTGTTCTATTGCATTGAAATTTTATATCAGGCTTGATGATTGACAAGAGTTTCACAGTGGGTCATCTTTTATTGATCATTATAAAGGTCATTATTAAAAGACTTCAATTATTCTTCATTCTTTCACGGAATATTAAAATATCTATTTCCACTTAGAAATTATCCAAAGACAGATGAGACATAGTTATTCTTACAAAAAATGCTTTTAAAAAAATGAATGTGACTCTATACTAATAACATTATCATCAAATTTTATTCACTCTAAAGGTTAACAGGACGAGATAGTTTAGATAAATTGGTCCTAAAAGATATATTGCTTCGGTTATATCTGTTACTTTATTTATATTAGGTAGTTGGTGCTACTGTTTGAGGAATTACGTCAGAAATGTATAGCATGATTTGCCATTGACAACTGAATGGGGTTGTCGTCAACCGTTATGATTGTGTACAAGGAATATGTCATTAACAAGCAACTGTACCGATATGTTGTTTCTGACACCAAAATAGTTTTGGAAAGCTAAATATAGTCGATAATACCAAATAAAGCGCTATATTCGGTTATCTACAAAACATGTTTCCGTAAAAAAAAACCGGTAGTTAGCTATTTTCGGTTTAACATGCTGCGGTATTGGAAAACTTACTATATATAGATACAAAACTGTCGTCATCACTGCATGAGCTTTGCATAGTGTAACATTAAAGGGTTCAACAGGTATGGATTTTTGTCACTTCCATCGAGTTCAACGATTATGCAAATTATATATCTTCATATAACAAACGCTTATTGATAAACAAACAATCATCACCTTACGATTTCTCTTTTACTTTATCAATAAATTTGGAAAACAAGTCACAGTACTTTTTTGTCTGAATAATTGCATATGACCTTTCTTATATATATATTTCTCTACTTGATTTATATCGTTTATTTTTCAATTAGCACTTGATGTTCAAACAAACTCATACATTATTTCTTTGATATCGAATCATATAGGTTAACTTTTTGTGATATATAGAAAACATTGATATCTATTGAATGATTCGGATATAACATAATCTATTGTTTAAAAGAAACATAGGATAGATTTCGAGTAACCTCATGACTTTATATCATGGTCTACATAATGAATGTGCTGATTGTATAGATTCTGGTCAAATTTAATCTTTAACATATTTATTTGCTTATAATTTAGACCCAAGGTGTTGATCTTTGTGTTATATTAACCTTGTGTACGATCCTCTCTATTTAACCTTATCCATGGCCCTCTCTATTTAACATTATCTATGACCCTCTCTATTTAACCTTATCCATGGCCCTCTCTATTTAACCTTATCTAAGACCATCTCTATTTAACCTTTTCCATGACCCTCTTATCCACGACCCTCTCTTTTTAGCCTTATCTATGACCTTCTCAATTTAATTTTATCTACGACCCTCTTTCTTTAACCTTATCTACGATTCGCCTTATTTAACCTTATTTACGACCCTCTCTATTTAATCTTTTCAACGACTTTCTCTACGGGTACAAAGGAAACAGTGACATGCGTAAGTTATCAGATTGGGTCATCATGACCGTGATTATAAAACAATTATAGAGCATTGACTCATAGTCATTCTCATTAATACATGGCTATGATTGGCTCATATAAAATGATACTTTTTAAACCAAAGAAATGCAAGAAACATTGAGTATGAAATATGTTGAGACGGCGATAGATTTTGTTTGCTCGTTTACAAAAGAAGAGCATGATTTAGTCAAATGCATATCTATGCATCATTTGACTTTGATCCGTATTGTTTTAAATACACTAATACAATAGGTGGACATTTGAATTTTAGATAATATATGAGTTCTGTGCTAAACAAAAGATATAACATAACAATATGTCTCTGCTACAAGAAGCCCTATAATTTATAACTACATATAATTTAACAACATATGATATGTGTCAAAAAAGCCTTATTATTTCTTCAAACTTTCAAATATCCCAGAGGGAAAAAAGTTACTTGTTAAAATAACAAAATATAAACCGTTCGCTCTTCAGCGATTTATCGACGCGAAGTATATAACACACATCACAAGATACTTTTAACATCGAAAAGCACTTGTTTGTACGAAACTGAGCGGAATAAACTCTCTCCAGAAATCGTTACCGCCAAACTATGTAGCTTGGTCGCTCTGTTAATGGGAAGTCAATACACACACGACGTTGTCCAAGTAATTAGCAAAAATGACTGACAAGACGGAAATATTCGTCTCGAGTCGAAATGTGAAAAAAATATAGACCATTATGGTATTGCGAGATACTTTTTACCATCCTGTTGTAAATGGTTGTATTAGTTTCAGCGGTGAATTACAATTAACTAGGGTTTTTATAGGTGTAATATTTCGTGAGAGGTTGAAATGAAGAGAGCTGCAAACACGTGAGAACGTTTTTTGACAGATTTATTGCAAGACAAAGTGGCTTGTTATATAATGCACGTGGAAATTGATGTAACGAAAGCCTTAAAGGCATTGAATAGGAGCGTTTTGACATGCTGTGGTCCCTATGGTTTTATTTGCGTATATGACATAATCGAATCAACAACGCCACAAGTGGCCTGATAAGGACTGAACAAATCACTATCTAGACTACACCAATTCTTTTGATCTGACCGAAAGCACAGAGCAATTTATGGCATTTAAACTGAAATATTAAAGGTTGAAGATCCAGTGACTTTTTGGAAATCTTGACATATTCGAAAACGTTCCCATCAATCTGAACATGTCTTCTGGTGAAATAAAGTGTAACATAAGTAGGAAAAATTGCATTCGCAAAATGGAAAGTAAAAAAGAATAACATCACCTTTTGGAATGAATTTGATTGGCAAGCTCATGAAATTAACAAATAAAAACTAGTAGACTCAAAATTTCAATACAGCAGATGACTTCGAGAAACTTAAATTTCATCACCGAAGTTAATATGAGTAATGTCGCTATCTTAATCAACATTCATTTCACTATAATAACTTGATTACCGTCCAAGTTAGATTTGCTTTGGTAATACCGATACTTTAATTTCATAATCTTATTCAAAAGTAAAAAAAACCAGATGACTTTCACTTTTTTTGTTTTTGAATATTATCCGTGTAGGATCACGCTTAAACAGAACATGGCCGAAACTGACAGGGTAGTAACTGTCAAAGAATCACATCCATAGATTTAAGAAAATGTCTTAAAGCACAGTTATGGGAGAACTAACCTTGAAAGACTGTGAATAAAATAGGTCATGCATTTTCAATGCGTTATATAGTAACGTGACATGCGTTTAAGGTTGTCGTAGATATGACGTCAGTACTGACTGATGTATATATATATATATATATTCATGTCGGCTATGTACGAACAGGTGCCAATTTCACAGCATGTTTTTATGGTTCGGACAATGGCGAGTCAGTATATATTGATCTCAAATATCGGTGTAATTCGTTATGTTGGGACAATTTCCTTTTTACAATCATTAACGCCATAATGAAGCTCAAAATCGCGATATTTTGCGTATTATCTGCGAATCAATCGAGGGGTCTATCGCAATATTGAGTGTTTAAAAATATTTCCTACGCAATAAAAAAGGTCTAGAAATGCAAAACCAAACTTAAATTCGAGTGTTTGTCAGCACATCATTGTTGATATTCTGAACAATGCCGAGATCAACCGGGAATATTACGGATTCTCTCGGAACGCTTCGTCGTCAACTTTTATGGCTCATGTTCTATTTATATCCCATAGATCTCTTTCAGATTTTAATTTATTCATATCACGGGGAATCACGAGACGCATTCGCCACGTAAAAAAATAGCCCATACCACTATCATAGTAAAATAAGAAATAACTACTTTGATCTATCGATTACAAATAATTGATCACATATAATCTAATAAAACACAAGTGTTCAATGATATTTTTTATTCATAATTATGCAAAATGGTATAAACTATAAAATAACGCTATTTTAACATGTTTTTAGATTTATTATGGCTTTAAATACAGTTCTAAGAGCTGACTGATATGTGTATGTAAGTCTTTTAGTTGTACTGGCCGTTATGTCTGTAGACATTATCGTGTATTCTAAACTGCACTGGCATATGTCCTGGACCGTTTCCACCATGGCACGAGAGATATCGATTGTTCATAGAGTTATGGCATTGTAAATGTTTCTTTATTAGGCAGCAACCTCAAGGGGCCAAGTACTGATATATAATATCGAAACTGACAAAAACCTGTAGATATGGATTGCGGCGGCATCAACTGTCGAGAATTACACGAGCAATTTACAGAGTTCACCGAGATAATTTTTTCTGTTATATACCAATAACCTGCACCAAGGAGATCTGTTAATCGATTTGAGTTCAAGTTTTACAGACCAATAATTTAACCAAAATTATCACATAAAACTAAACTTTCCAATTTCAACGGCATCTGTAGATAACAGTTCCTGTATGAATATTGGTTCACACTTTGGTATGCGCTATATGTTGCTTGGATCCTAAACTACCATTCACAGTCGTACAGCTACTGAAGTTGTTCGGTACATCTTAAGTGTTACAAAAAACAACGTTTTGTTTGTATCACTAAAAATGGCGTAATGGCGTAAGTACATAAAAATATATAGACACTCTATTTAGAATAGTTTTTTTTATCTGAGATACATTGTTCGGTATAAATTATATGAATATCATGATTTGCAATACTTTATAACTTTAAATAATAAAATGTCAGCGATCAAATTTTTTCTTGCAATTAACAATTTATTTGTTGGATTACAGTTTCGTTTATTTCGGTTGTTACTCAATATGCATATGAGATAGCCCATATTACCCTTATTCTAATTTAAGTCTCCAAGTCATACATTTCACCCCATAAAGTTGTGAAATTAATCTAAAACGAGCAAAGAGCTTTAGAATCCCACGGATCGTTCGAACTGTTCACGAAATCACTACCTATTTTGTATGATGATTAAATACACCCGGGACGCAGGTAATATTAATACGCAATTCATGAAAATGAGCACTGCGTTTTATGACTGATTTATGGCCTGAATCTAGAATGGCAAAATGGGATCGAAAATAACATACTATTTGTATATATTTGTTTCAGAATAGTTTATGCTTAACCGTAATATAAATATCTGTGTTAAAGACATGATATAGCTCAAAAACATATTAAACTCGCGTTATTTAGTGCATGTGTGCATAATCATGAATAAAAACTGTCGCTAAGCACGTGTAGTTTTCTATGTAAAATTCCATCCTCTATTTGTAATCGATAGATCAATGTGTTAAATTCTTATTTTACTATCATAGTAGCCTAAGGTATTGTTTACATTCCGCAGCTCGGAAGGTATATCTGATGCCCTCGATTTATGGTTACATCTTACCATCACGTCTTGTGATGTGATTTAATTAATGTGTACTATTCAATGTGTACAGCCATGCGTGCGATGTCATTCGCATGTGTGCATATTATGTGTAAATAAGCAACTTCCAATTATATATGAAAGTGTCTAGTTTGTTTCAACAGCGTTCAGAATGTCAACAATGATGTGTTTATAAATACTCAATTTAAGTTTGTTAATTAGTTTCTCGTATTTATAGTAGCGCATAACACATTTATACAAACCAAATATTGAGATATACATCTCGTTTGACTTGCAATATAAAATTTCAGTTATTGCAATTTTAAACTTTATTATACCCTTAAAGGTCAAAGTATGTGGTCGTGAAGGTCGTGGTACGCTTCGTTCGACTACACATTAAATGCTATAATTGTGAGGAAAATATAAATACCAAGAGCAGCAGAATTCAGTTTTTGAAATATTTATGTCCTTAAGTTATAGGAATAGCATTTATAACAGTCAGTACTAAACAAAACTTATGATTTTACTGACTCGTTGACAACGAAAACTGCCAGTCGAATGCGGCCATTCGCCGTTAGTTTCAACTCCGTTTCGTAGATATAACACGCAAAGTGCTCCGATTCACAAAACAACCTGTTTGCCACGGCACGCGATGTCTATTTTTATTCCTTAAACTTTGCAATATATGGAAACCTGTACGTTCCTGGCGTTGTTAAAAATAACTTCGACCTTGAACACTGGAAACGGAATGAGACACCGTTACGTTAGAGATAATGGGACTACTTTGATGAATTGGCGATACAACATGTAGCACTGAGGCGGATTAATTGCACATTGTGATAGGATCAGGTTTCCTTAGGAATTCCAAGTCGTAATTGTCAACTCTGGTTGAAAGCTTCAGAATACATTTATGGATAACCGTTGCCTGATTAATCAGTGAAAGTAGTCGATAACGAGCAAACGATTGATCATAACTCCCGAGGTTAAACTACGGCGGGTTCACCATTTAAAACGCAACAAATAGTGTTTTTACCTGTTGTTTTGAATTTCGTGTTGGCAACCAGGCCTCGAGTTCAAAATTTTTTTTTGGTCTCAGCTGAGTTTGAGACTGAAACTTCATTTTGATAAATACATGAATTGGATTCTTTGACTAAGCGATGACTATTTAATACTGATTTTCAGTCTCGTTCAGTATTTTTATCATGCTGTTTAGGTCAATATTGCAAATTACAGAACGAATTACAGAAAACAATTTCAATCTCAAACTCAGCTGAGACTGAAAAATGCATTGTTAACACGGAACCAAATTGTCTTTTAATCTTATTTATAAAATATGTTAATGATGTATGACTCATACTGCACTGTGTGATAGAATTTGAATTAATTTGTCAGAAGACCCGTGTTCGAAAGAGCCGCATTTCTCTAACAATACTAGTGAGCATGTCTTTAGGACAAATACATATTTGTCCCGTTTCCGTAGCTACCATTATATCTTAACCCGATCATTGAGATTTTTTCCGAAATCAAAAAATGACTTTCACAGACAATGTCTTGTGCTAGTTTAGTCTATATGAAATATGATATTGACAAAAGAAGCAGAACCCTTTTTCTAAACACCTTGAATTCGGGCAATTAATAATAAATATGCAGACATTAGCTGATAACTAGGCTAAATCTTTCTGACAACTATTTTCGATTTTTATCATTGTTTGAAGATGACTTTTTTATTTTTAAATTTGAAATAAGACACATAATTATGCTGAGCTCAGTTTGACAATATAAAGAAGGTGAATAAGAGCCGGTGTTAGACCATCATGCATCATGTAAACAACACAGCAATCAGCAGCAAAGTTGCATAAGACCTGGTTTGTGCAACCCTGTATATGTAACATTTTGATTAGCCGACTTTAATGATAGTCGTGCCCGACTGTTAGTTCAAAATCATCTTTTTGTAAATATATGCCATGTAATTGAACTAAATTTGGAGAGTGTCAGAAAAATGCCATCCTGATGTAAAACAAGAGGACGTGATGGTCCTGTAATCGCTCACCTAAAACTTCCTCTTTACAAAATAGCTACATGTAACCCTAAGGTCTAACCACTTGAACATTCTTGATTGTTAACCAGTACTATGATATAATACAAAAACTAATAAGCTCTAGCATGTATGGTTTTAGATATGTAGGAGTCATAGGTTTAACCTATACAATTCTATGTAAAATAAGACAACCATGGGGTAGAGCCAAATCTGATCATGGGGTCACCACTTGAATAAATTTGGTAGAGGACCTATTTATGATGTAACAAGCAAAATGTCTAAGTTGTAGTCTGTATGGTTTCAGAGAAGAAGATTGTATAAGTTTTCTTTATACAAGTCTATGTAAACTTGTCTGCCCTAAGGTAGGACCAACTTAGACCACAGGGTCACGTTTTAAACAAACTTGGTAAAGGACCTATATATGATGTTACACATAAAATATCTAAGCTCTAGTCTGTATGGTTTCAGAGGAGAAGATTTCCAAAGTTTTCACTATATAAGTCTATGTGAAAAAAAGTCCTCCATAAGGTGGGTCCAACTTTCACCCCAGGGTCATAATTTCAACAAATTTGGTGAGGACCTATTTATGATGTTACATACAAAATATCTAAGCTTTAGTCTGTATGGTTTTAGAGGAGAATATTTTGTTTAATTTTCACTATATAAGTCTATGTAAAATAATACCTCCCTAGGGCGGGGCCAAATTTTACCCAAGAGTCACCATTTGAACAAACTTGATAGAGAATCTCTATGTGATAACACATGCATAATATCTTTGCTCTAGTCTATATGGTTTCTGACAAGAAGATTTCCAAAGGTTTTGTTTTCTAATTTTAGCTCTGGCGGCCATGTTCTGCATCAGACTGGAACCATTCTGAAGCTGGAGCCATTTGAACATAATTGAGAAAGCTTGATGTCATGATGTTTCAGACCAAGTTTGATAAAAATCAAGCGAATGGTTCAGAAGAAGTCATTCAAAGAGAACATTGACCGACGGACGGACGGATGGACTCACGGACGGACGAAGGGTGATCACAAACGCTCACCCTTGACCATTTTGTGGTCAGCTGAGCTAAAATGACAATAGTTCAACCCAAGCGTAGAGCAGGCACAAACTGATTACAAGGAGTAACTTCAGGAGCTATAAACATTTAACTTATAATACTTCAAAACGTACTGAAACCTTTTGTAAAAGCTGTGGAGTTGTTTTGTCACTTCACAATGTAAAGTCGATACATTACAAAGTGTTATTTTATACATGCATATTACACTGCTTGGCAACGGTCGTATCAGTTAAGAAAATTAAAATTGACATATTATGAATGAAACAAATAGAAAAGAGTCAAGGCTATAAGTTGTAGGGTCCTTTTTTATATTCGTATTTGCTATAAATAAATGTCTGTTTTCAATCCCTTACCGATTGCTGCACCACCATGCAGTTTCTTTTTATGCTAGGTGTAAAGTCACACGAAAAACACTTTAGTACAAATGGCGGTGTCTGCAGTTCTAACATGGTGAAGGGTTTGTATTCATAAAGTTCCTTAGTGGAAAACTTACCAGAACATTCTAAAATAGCCTTAGGGTAAATATTTCCTATGGAGCTTTATGAAAACGAGTTCTTGGGTTTCTTTGTAGAAGCACTGGCCTTCAGTAAGCTAGTAGATTTTTTTTGATAAAAAATTCGTCGTCGTATGCGAAAAAAAATAACTCATTTATACGTTTGTATATGCATGTGTCTTGCTTTACCAGATCTCGGTAATGCCAATTATATCCTTCTATTGAAATGTGCCCATTCTAACTACGTGTATCCCCTAAAAATAATTCAGTAGACATTTCAACAGCCACCATGATTAGGCTGTTTGCCTACAGCATCAGCGGCGGAAAAGTCTAAAACAGCAAACCATGGCCTTCTGTTGTCTTTTTACGGCGTTTTC
Organism: Nuttallia obscurata; assembly: GCA_032358795.1. Taxonomy (NCBI): domain Eukaryota; kingdom Metazoa; phylum Mollusca; class Bivalvia; order Cardiida; family Psammobiidae; genus Nuttallia; species Nuttallia obscurata. The sequence continues at coordinate 4,482 of JAULCC010007017.1, read as the reverse complement.
CTAAAATATTAATGGAAAACAATAAAGGTAGCAAAATACGCTGTTGTTAGGGTGTGTATACGGATTTAATGGATTTAGTACGCACTGAATTATTAAGTAGATATTGTTTTCTCGCGTTCTTGGCGGAAAAAGCCATTATTTCCAACGCTGATCAATCGACAATAGTGTTCATTTGCTATAACCGGCGAAACAGGAGTGGGCTTTCTGCATTGGAACAGAATGACTTTCGGATAAGTGTAAGTTTAAGACCACATTCAATAGGCGTTGCACCCTGTCATTACAGCCACGTGCTTCTGTCATTTATCATTAGATTTATGACGCTATTGCACGAATGCAAAAACAGCATATCTAGATGAGAGAAAACTTTGCAAACCTGCACTATAAGCCACTTAAAAAACTGTTTCATAGAGCTAACCCTGGATATAGCAAAATGATGTGCGCTGATTACAGCATCTATTTTAGAACAGTTACTACCTATACGTTCTAGAGGCAGATGTCAATTAGTTCATTATTACAATTTAGCAATAATGTATCCTTTACAAAATCCACGTTTACCCAAAATGACTGTTGTGGATAAAGAATTACGCTGCGTATTATGCATGAACAATCAAGTATTTGCAAATAAACAAATGTTTTTGCAGATATTGGTCTTTCAAAGATGTTGACATTGAAACATTTAATTTAGCCCAAATGAACGACGCAAAAATCTCATTGAGAGAAAAATCTTAAAGTATAAAGTGAGTAACCATTCAATGCATTACGATTATCTTCCTGCAACTTCTTTAACCTTTAGCCTGCTGAAAAAAATGTCGTCTGCTTAAACTGTCGTCTGCCTAAATTTTCAAATTTACCAGACTCGCCAAATATTTGGAGAAAAATTGGCCGAGTGTCAAACAGTTTGGATCCTGATTAGACGCCGAGTTACTCGGCGTCTAATGTGGATCCAAGCTGTTTGCAAATTTTATCACGGTCGCCCTTAGCAGGCTAAAGGTTCAGAACGATATCTAGATAACCCTGTCCCTGTTATGACTGGAGTTCATCTGCTGAAGTAATTACCACCAACCACTTTTACAGTTAAGAATTATGACTTCCTCATGACTCATCCATGTTTTGCAGATAGCAAATGGAAAGTTAACCTGTAGGTGTTAAATAATAAATATGGAGAATAAACAATGTACTGGTCAACGCGTCCAACTTGTAACCAAATAGTCCTGGTACGACTCAAATAGCTCGCGTTGTGCCTTAACAGCAAGAGACTTTATTATGTGTTGTTTGATACTGGTTATATCTAGTAAAAACGGAGAGTAACTGGTCTATGTTCAAAGGAATTGTGTTACAAATGGAGAAATACGAATATCCCTTAGCTAAATTAGTATAAAAAACAACTGACATGTAGTTTTGTCATTAAATTGTTTGTGTGCTTGCTTGCTAAATATATTTCTCAGCTGCAAGAGTGACGCCTGTAAACGTGGATCGCAAGATAAATTGTTCAATCGTTCAACTGACCATGTCCTAATACATCAGTTTGTTTGACAAAAAGCAAAAAAGCCACAGACAACTGCATACCAAACAATTCAGCTATAATTTCAGGCCAGTTTGATTAATCAAATGGCAAGATAGAAATCAATACAAAGTAATCCAAAACAACATGCTTTTCGGCAGAATTCCCATTTTCATCTTCTAAGTGGCTTTCAGCATTACAGGATGGCCATTGTCTTTTAACGCTGGGACGTTTGTATGCATATTAAAAGTTTAAATTTCCCCAGGTCTTCTGTACGTAGTTCAGTGATTGCCCCGAACGAAAGCCGGGTACGCTTCAGTGTCGTTGTCTGTTATACTTACAACTATCGATGTGAGATGTAAATGTCTATAAAAATCCGCAGTATGAGAAATTCAAAACAAATAGGACCATGACCATACGGACAAAACGTCCAATCAGGGTCTAAACAGTTCACTGAAGAATCTGCATAAAAATAGTAATTGTCGAAGTTCCGAGAAATTGCTATGTAACAATATGACAAACGTTCCATAAAAACATGTTATACTAAAGACAGACGACACTTAGTGCAGTTATGTCCGAGTTATTTTATGTCTCGAACACGACCTTAAAACGTTTAAATATTGAATCCTGATAAGCCATTGCTTTGCAAAGTATTGGTCTTCTCTAGTTTTTAATTGCTCCAAATGTTATTTTACCACGTTAAGGTTTCGCTGATTGGTCAATTTTGAATGTTTACTTGTACCTTTATAAAAGTATGTTCACATTGTGTAAACCTACCTGATGAAATTTCTATTTATACTCAACATACTATGCAATCCATGTTATGTACTGCGAACATGCAATGTCTGGACGATTTTCATTTTAATACATTTAAAATGAAGCAAACTACTGTTTGGCACCAAAACAATCCTTCTTCTTTTTCCTTTTTCTTGCAACTCAAGTAGTTTGATATTATAAACATTTATTAATAAAAGTGTTATCAATGAATGCATATTCAACAAGTCAGATTCAATGTCTGTGTAGAAATGTCGTTATCAGATTTACAAAGTACTAAGTCTTTGTCACACTACTGGAGATACAAAATATATCGGTCATGAACTAGAAATAACAGACTTTTTACATAATTATATTCGATGCTATATAATCGTTGTATCAAATAAAGACAGTTGTTATCAATCTCTTTTGTGATAGTTGTATGCTGACCTTTAAGAAGTCGGTGTGGTGTTTTTATTTACTCAGAAGTTATCATCATGTAATCAGGGTATGCAACACTGACTGAATTTTATAAAACAAAAACGCGTTTAATTGCTCATCTGTCATTTTGTTATTATGTTATATATGCATTATAATCACGATAATATATAAATTGATAGATAAACCGTTTTTTATGGCCTCTTACTCACCTGATACTTTTACAACTGACATTTCGTCTTTAAACAGTTTATTGTCATGTACGTCTCAGTATACTGAAATATATGTCATGTCATCAATGTTCAATTGTGACATCATAAAACCATGTCTGTCTGTACGCTCTATACGGACTAATACTCCATATACAAACTTATTCGGTCTAGAAATGTAACATTCATTAGTTAATTTCTATAACAGAGGTCTAATCAATACCATTAATGTTTGCTACAGAAACTGGAAAGTGTAATAAGATGGCACATACCCAAATATCGAAATTTTACTGGAACATGCTCACTCAGAGATAGAAGAATTCACCATGTAAATTCGGGATTAAGGATTAAGCAGATTACTTGCGGCGAGACTATCAACTAACGTGTTGGGTTTTTGTTGAGATGTAGCAACTTTAACGACGCGTGTGAGACTAATCTCGTCTGGTTATTTGCGAGAAATCTCAGAGAAACAAATCCGATCACGTGATCAATAAAATTATAGCAGCTTGTTTAGACAAAAATAGGCATTTCTCTCCGAGACAAAAATATGTTTCAGGGAAATTTAAGTTGAAATTGTTGCTTTAACAGTGCAGTGTTTCTATCACTATAGTAACACATTTATAATTACGTGAGCACTGTAATTACGTTGCAGCTGAATAACAAATATCATTAAACTACGGGTTTGTGCTTTTTAGAAAATATGCATGAGTCATAGTAATGAAGTAATTTCATTTATTGCTAATTTTATTTCAGCTTGTGTAGTTTGAGTATTTCTCAGTAGTTTTAATCATTTTCAATATCTCGAATGACGATGTTCAAGGGTGCCTTTAGTTTTAGATTTGATTATTTGAAGAGAACGCACGATTATCCGATTGAGTTCCAATAATAAACCACGACATGTCCAGGAACTGCGCGAGTACTGCACAATTGTCTTCATTGTAAAAATAAAAACAAATTTAAACACACATCAGAAAGCACGTGCAGAGGGGCATTGAGAAAACTCAATCAATCAAAAGAAGAGTTTAGAAAAAAGGCAAAATTGTTGCTCAAGTCGGACATGCGCATAGGTCTGTTGTCGTGATTGTTTGGGTTTATAGTCTATAAAATGTTCATATAATATGGCGAAGTTTCAAGCTTTTCTTGATAGATGAAGATACAAAGTGTACCTTGATATATCTAGCTAGGTAGAGGGATATTCGTGTGTACCTGGATATATCTACCTTGATAGAGGGATATTCGTGTGTACCTGGATATATCTACCTTGATAGAGGGATATTCGTGTGTAACTGGATATATATGTCCTCCGCAAGCTAACTAAATAGTTTCTAGCATAAACCATTGCTTTGTCTGAAAGCGATCAGAACCCACAACCCAAAACCTATTAAGTGCCTAGTAATTCCAAACTGGCTGCAAAATGTTGTCCTAGCATAAATGAAAGTTAATTCAAACTAGCTGCAAAACTTTATCCTAGCATCAATGAAAGCGATTTCAAACTAGCTGCAAAAATGTCCTAGGATAAATGAAAGTGATTTCAAACTAGCTGCAAAAATGTCCTAGGATTATGCAAGCGAGTTCAAACTA
>JAULCC010006795.1:0-15990 GCA_032358795.1 Nuttallia obscurata | reverse complement strand
TAGTGCCCCCCCCCCCTTTTCTTTTTTTAGTTTTTTAGTAAACTGTCGGGAAACAGCATTATATCTATATGTCTATATCGTTTTGTGTCAAGATGTCGGCATAACTGCAGAGCAACAGATAAGCTGCTTTTTGGGGTATTTACCCAATAAAAATTATGAAAAACCCAATTCTTTTTCAAATCAAGGAGTAACAAAAAAGCAAAGTATATTTTCAAAGCTTAATTAGGTATGCATGTTACCCAATAGAAATATGTCCAATACCCAATCAAAAATTTGCAATTACCCAATTTCATACAATCTAGAAGGGTAAATACTCAATTCCATAAAAAGCTTATCTGTAGCTCTGTATGCGTGTCTGAAGATGTAAGATTCAAGTCGATTCAGAGCTAATCGACACTTGTTAAACATCCGGCGATGACGCACACATATTTTGTCAACTGTCAACTGTCAGATCTCCCCAGTGTGAGATAAATGTAATGCTTTTTACAGCAACGGACAGAAGCGTCACGCTAAAATACACCGGAAACGGAAAAAGTAATAGCAATTTAATTTCCATTACAGACGAATTGTTTATACCTCTCAGCTGCATGCTGGTAACAAGTAACATGTGCTTTACAAACAGTGCAGACCTAGACCAGATTATTCCGGGGGGCATTTAATCAGCATCTACACAATTGTAAATATTGCAAATCGAAAGGTTTGCTGCATGAACATATCCTCAAAGTACAAAATGGACGGATTAACAGGCATATTAAACATTCATTTTGGTGCTGATTTGCAAATGTCGTCCTGCCAAGATTTTTTTTCAAAAAAAATTACTCCATATTTTGGAGAACCGTTGAAGAAAATAAGTATCTGAACTTTAAAGATGGTTAAATATGCACAGTCTACTAATTTCAAACAAACATATAAGAAAGGACAATTATCCTGCGAATCCGGCATGTTCCCATAACTGATCTGATCCGATTTTAAGGCTGTTAATATTACGTAATGTTGGCTGAATGTCCAACAAACTGTGTTGTATAGTTTTGTATTGTAGTGTGTACCACCCTTAGTGCATTTTCAGCAGATTTAGCCTGACATAGTTTACTTATCTCTTAGTGTAACAAAGAAATAAAAAAAATAAGTTAAAAACTTGTATGGTCTGCCCTGGCTTGTCGATTTCCCTTCCAGATAAAGCCAAACTGGCAGATTTCGGAGTAAGATCCCGATGTAAGCAGTTTAAATATAACACTTTTATTTGCGTTACCAGACGATAGATTAGTTTAGTTTGTAACTATCTACTTAATTAGATTGATTTTGAAATGGTTTATCGTTGCGAGATATATTTTTGTTTCTATGCATACACAGTCCTATAAACATACCCGAGAAAGAGCTCAATTTGAGCACTCGGTCTTATCAACATCATTTGTTTAGAATAACGAATCTCCGACATATCATGTGGAAATAATGTGTACACATACATCAATTCCAAATTACATTTAAAAATAAAACATCCATGTGGCTTACCTCTCGTAAAGACGTGTAACAATTTGAACGCCCATTTACAAGACCAATATCATATTCGTGATATCGTGTTGATTTTTCCCCGAATAGAAGAAAACACTCCCCACTTCCAACTTTTGATATCCCTGTCCTATCAGTGCTTTTTAGTTAGAATTCTTATCAGCCCTTTTCTCCGAAAAGGCCACTTCTGAAATAGGTACCGTTTGTCGATCCAAATATAACTTAATATAACACAAACACTGTTTTACGACTATTTCCACGTTCAAATATCCATAAGATAGTTATCTGGAACACATCGGTAGCCGGTTATATTTATAGTTTGTTCAACTACATAAATGTATATACTGCTTTAATCAATTAGAGCTACATGTGTATTTCACTATATACATGTCCTTATATCCTTAAGTCTTCAGGCTGTTTTGCCGACCGTTATAGCCTGTCCTTGTATTAATACCTATTTTACAGGTTACTTTTCAAAGCAAGCCGACACAGGTAACCCTCACGTATGTATGTACTCGCCCCGTTCAGAATTTAGGTCATTCTATTTTTAGATAACAATGTGACATAGCCGCGCCATTCACACGGAACTCGATCTATTTATGGTCGTGAATAACATACATAGTACGATTCAAAGCAAACTATGAAAATGTATACTAACCTTTCTATGCATAATCTTAAACCAAGTGCGCAATTATACCCAATACCAGCACGCGCATTGTGCATCGGTGATCCATATGAGGTAAAATCCAGCCCATTCAGTTTTTGGGTAAGCCGGACATAATTAAGCCCGAGACCTAGAAATGTCCCTGATTTAGCTCACTATATGAGTCTGCAGTGTATTTATCCATAGACCAATACAAATTACAAAAACTTTAACTTCAGAATAAAGCAAATTTTCATTCCAAACGCATGCCCTACTTATTTGACCCTGTTCGATTTTGTATGTTTTGAAAACTTAATTGAGTCGAGATACCTATGGTATTTGCCTAGTGATGTATATGATATACATTTTCACCGAAATTATGAAATCCGCTTAAAGATGTAAAACACTTGAAAACAAGTTGTTGTTAAGGTAATTATAAATGTTGTTTTTATGTTAAACTTATCAAAAGCCTTGCAAGTAGAACGCTAAGTAAAATGACAAACTAAACGTCTACAACCGAAGCATTCATGGGTACTGTATGGAATACATGTAAATATACAAAGTGGGTCACGCTACGCTGACAGCTAGCGCGCGATGCCGGCGTGTGATGCGTGAGGCGGGTTATGGGGTAGGGGGAAATATAACAGTCTCATAATGGATAATAAATTCTTCGTAATCTTCTTCCTATTTCCCTATTTCATCCACATCTTCTTTTTTTTCTTATCATCATTTGAGAAATATTGTTGTGTTCTTTATTTCTTCTGCTACTGACAGTCATCACTGATCTTTCCCGTAAAGAAATAATTGGCAACTACCTTGTGAAATTGCAGAAAAGGTTTTAACTCGATACCTGCTACCTATGTGTTTTATAGGATTTTATTCGGACACTTTTGGCTATGTACAGTGTCTCTCAGTTGGGAAGCATGCTTTAATTTTTTGTTGTTTATCATATCTTATCTATACTGTAGTTTTTGCCAGAGACAATGTAATATTAATGTTAACTGCAGTGTACAAGGTAAAGTTAGGGTCGTTTTTTAAAGATTTTTTTTTTTAAACGAGAAAATCTCTCCTGTAAAATCCCTAGATCGTTAACATTTTTGTAATAAATTAGGGAGTAGCAATTTCAATCCGACAAAACACTAAAGCAAAGTACCAAAAATGTCCCAAATATATCATCTATAACACACTTCCTGTTCTCAACGATTTTTTACCCTTATCATTTCCCATATTTTCCCATATCCAAATCGTGAAAGGTTTTCATTAAATAAACAAGCTGGCCTGCTAATTTTATAAGGTGTACAAAGTCAATCAATGCAATGATATAGTTGCACATTCCGACAACATTTTTGTTTCCTCTTAAAGTATTGAAGCAGATGCATCATCGTTTTTGCGGTACATGATCTTGATCTACATTGTTTGGTTAAGCTAACATTCGGATGAAGGTTTTTGTTGGCCATTTCTTTTTATTGTGGCGTTTGTGAGTGTGTGCTGCTGTTGTTGTTGTTGTTCTTGCTGCTGTTGTTTTTTGGAAGCTTTTGCATTTGAAACGTTTTTAGAACACATATACAAATAGACTTGCAATAGACTTGCAATACCCTCGCAGTGAGTTAAACCCCTCACCTTGAATGCAGTTTCTCCAACTTACGAGTCCTACACTGAAAGACAAGCTATGTTTCTAAGCCTAGTAATGTATACTTTAAAAAAAGTATTACCGTTGTTAAAAGGTCGACAAAAAGTTGTCGGAAACCGGGCAGTTTGATTCGTATGGTTAACTTGGGTCAACATGTGAACATTTGGACGACTTTCATTCAATAGAAACTGTAAGGAATCTCATGTTCCCTCATACCATGACCGTTCCACGCAAAAGTACATTGGCCAGATTGATCTTTCGAAAAGGCCGGTTTGTCGCTGTGGTTCACGCCATGTGTGGTTATAATGCACAGAGGTTTACGGGTATTGTACGCTAAGGTTTGTTTTGATTGGATTGCGATAATAAAAGCAAGGTTTAAATACACAAAGCTCTGGCACTTCAGCGATGGCCTGATCGAACCATATATAATATAGTATGATATACGTTAACCATTATTAAACACTTAACTGACACACCTGTCCTTACTATACTTAGGGCATAAGGTTACTTGTTGCCATGGAGACGTGATCGTATTGACCAAACTTCACGTGGCGTTACATAAGTAAGTACATGTATGATGAAACATGTTGAACAATAAAATTGTCTTGAACAAGTGTTTTATTCACCTTTTTCTCTTTTTCTCACACAGTAATTCGGAAATTTGCCTAGAGAGAGAGAGAGAAAGAGAAAGAGAGAGAAGAAAGAGGGGAGGGGAGGGGAGGGATATAACAAAGATATATCACGAGACAATAGAGACAGAAATCTGGAACTTAAGATGAAGAAAGGTCAATAATGCAGTTAGGCAGAGTCAAATAGAGAGAGAAAGAGAGGCAAACTGAAGAAGAAACTTCAGCAGAGCTGACAGACAGATAGAAGAAATACAAATGAAATGGTATTTTTTAAAGTACTGTTAGAATACAAAAGAGCGAATTTTGATATAGATATGAAAGATTAATATATATTTTATTTATCTAGAGCATCTAATATTCAACTGATAGTTAAAATTTGACGTTTATGTTATACATTCAGACATGTATAACTTAGGGAAAAATGCATCCGTAAGTTTATTTGGTAAGTTAAGTATAACAAGACAATCATATATAAAGAGAGAAACAATGAGGGAACAGAGAGAATGAGACATGGATGAAAACTAAAATCCTCTGGTGTAGCCTCATCCTGTGAGAAAAGTTGAAGCCCCGCCCTCTTTGCCTCATGCCATACTTCTCTATCGTATGACCCAGGCGAGCTGTTCTGATTGGTCCGACTGGGTGTGTATTCACTCATCTTGTACCAACAGCTGTTTGGCATACGGTAGGTTAAGATATGTAACGTCAACCGAGCGAATATTTATTTTTCCCCATCTATCTCTTGTTTTTCTTTCTCTACCTTTCTTTCACTCTGAATGTAACTTTGTCTCTGTGTCTATCTCACTCTCATTCTAAGTGAACAAGTTGAAGTTATCTTAAATGGGGGTTGACTATTTAAATGATAACATAATTTTATCTCAAATCGCTAGGCGAAATATACCAACTGGGAGTTGTAGTATACCATACATTCTTATTTAGAATTTTTTCAAGTGAGGAAGCCTTCCAGTTGGCTTGCGGTAGGTCGGTGGTTCTATCCGGGTGCACTCTGTGTCTGAAATAGTGCTCAGGGGTCCCTCGGTGTCTTCCTCCACCTGTAATGAGCTGGACGTCGCGATATGACTGAAATACTGGTAAAGCGACGTTAAAATCCGAATAAAAAAACAAAACAAACAAACTTATTACAAAAGTGAGGATTTTTTTATATCCAGAATGCTAACCATTTGGGAAACTACAAAGGGTTTAACACCTTCACTGCATTACCCCGAGTTTTATGTCATATGCAAACAGCTTGAACCCGGGTGAGACGCCGATTAACTCGAGTAACTCGGCGTCTCATCCGGATTCAAGCTGTTTGACACTCAGCAAAGCATTTAGTGAATGTGTGAAGTGAAAAAATGAGGCAGACGAAATATTGCGCATGCGCGATATTGCTTCCGGCAGTGAAGGGATTTACAGTGCACCTTGTTGTATAGGTGATATCTTCCTAGAGTTGAATAAAATCTAATAAGTATTTAACCTATCTTCGTAAAATGGTCTTTTCCAATGTCGCCATTGTAATATATAGCAATAATCGTAGTTAAATGTTTATTATTTTCATTTTTAAAATATCTACAGAATAATCACTGGATGTGTAAAACTATAAATGTGTGCACACGTGCTTAAAAGTGCAGACACACATAACGGCTACAGTCTACAACTGGCTTTTCCATAGGCTGCCAATATAATATTATGTCATTTTCTGAATTCCATTAAAAAATTTGACTGAAATAATCACCCAACCTTCTCTCAAACAGGCTTATTTACACATAAAAATGCACTTTGAATATAGGCAAAACTGATAATAATAATCCGATTTTTGTTTACTCAAAGGAGATAACCTCATATTCACCGGATTGTTTGTTTACATCCTGTCAAATTTCCATCATTAATAAAGTCATTTAAACTCCACAAAGAAACATAATACTTCAGCATTACATATCATTTCGTGAATTTTAAATATCTTACTTTTTGATTTTGGTGAGTATTTTTTTTTATTGCAACACATCTGTTTCAATCAATCGATCATTAAAGTTCTTGAACTAATCCGCAAGTTCCTTATATAGAAAGCAGTCTTGTTCACAAAAATGTCTAATTGTGGACTGAGACCTAACACGCAAAACACACGTGCGCACATGCGCAACGGAGTAGAAATATTAGCATAGGTATCAGAAGAAGTAGTAGAAGTTTGTTTGTTTCTCTTCACTGTGTGCCATCTAGGGCAAACTGACGTAGTACTAGTATTAGTAGTAGTTGTGGTAGTTGTAGTTGTAGTATTTTTAATATGTGACACTAATCTGGGAGCGCACGTGCGTGTGTTTATGGTACGTATAAAAGGTTATTTTACTTGAATGGGCATGTGCCTTTCAGGGGTTTTTTAATTTGTGTATTTTCCAAAAGTTCTAATATATTATTGTGTGGTTTTAAATCTTTTCGTCATAGGAGGGAATACAGACATTAAAGAATATTATTAGTATCGGGCGTGGGTGGAAAGGGATATATATTTATATACTATTTCTAATGATTCGGCGAAATATTTAGTTTATGGATAAATTACAAAATGTTCTATTCAAGGCCAGCGAGCCGGTCAGACGTATCATGCCAAACTATTCAAGACTGAATTCCGATCTTAGAAATGTCAACACCTATCTTTTGTGTAACTTTTATTGTGAATCGAAAGTTTTAAATGTCCTATACTTACGACTAAGTAGGGCATATTACATTACATGATCCGCACCTTAAAATAACAGAACGACAAAAGGGGATATTTCCATTTGCCTTACTTTTGTAAAATGAGACTCGTTTGATATTGAACTATTCTTTAACGGTATAGGAGATATTTAATCGAGATAACAAAGCCCTTCCTAAATTTGCCGACCTTAAAGAAAAAAAATGATATTCCTATACTTTTTAATAAGTGACATGAATACACCTCATAAGTTCAACACCTCTTTGATATATTGTGCCCAAATGAAAGATTATAATCTAAGCACGTAATGTGCTTTAATTTTTATTCGACTGTCATTTTTTTAACTGTGTTCAGTGGGGAAGGCTGACTCTAAACTTGAGAGAAATGGTGGCCCAACCCCATTGCTTTAAAATTCTTGAAACAGAATATGTTAACATTAATTGCGTTTATTTATTGACATTTTACTGCAGGAAGTCACAGATAGAATTGTAACTCTCGCAGTTTAGAAATAGAGGCCAGACGTTAAAGTAAATCATAGAAGTTATAAGACAAATTATCATCATTTTGTTGAAAATAAATATCATTTTAAGTTACGTTGTGACAGATACTCAGATAAACATAATAGAATTACTGGCCTACTATTAATATATTATGTTAACACCATGCCTTCAAAAAATGAAGAAAAAAACGGGTTTGTTAGATATCTCAACATATAGTAGATCTAAAATATATGTCTACTCAGTTAAACAGCTTTTATGGACCTTTTGTTTTATTTTATAAATACAATATATAGATATTTTTTTTTCGCCCTTAGAAAGTGCAATACATAGTGACCGCTTTGTCCGTCCGTCCGTCACAAAACTGAGCGTTGGCTATAAATATGCCATTTATTTAACATTTCTTCTTCAAACTTACTTTCAAATCGTATTGCTTATGATATCAGGGTCGTAACGCAGCCAAATTCTGTAGGTCAATGTAATATTTGCCCCTTTATGTCCATAGAGTTTTTTTATATTCTTACAAAAGGCGACACAAATGTTCTACTGAACACCAAACTAGTCTTAACACAAAACATCAAGACTATCAGTTCATAACATTTGCTACGCAAATGTTGTATCATCGACATAGCAACGGTCAACATCAACATAGCAACTGTCAAGGCTCAATTGTCAACTGTCAATTTAACTTTTTCACGGAAAGCTCCAATCCCTCTCGTTTAACAGAAATAGTAGCAGTATCACGTGAAACTCTATTGTATAGTAAAAATTGGAAGTAATTGACCAATCAGAGTGATTGATTTATTGTCAACATTGAAAATCTGTAGCTAGTCTCAACCTCTGACAAAAACTGATCAATAACATTCACGTTGATTTAATATTTAAACGACAAAGTATTGTAAATGAAATGCTTATGTAAATGACATTTTATTTTATGTATCGTGGTTCACTTTAAAATGTAGCTTTTCTAAACTTGAGTGCAAAATTTCAGCTGAATCCATCTTATATACAATAGTCACATTGGCCAAAATTCAAATTAATCGGTCCATGTTATGTTTTGTTTTTTTGTTGATGTGCTAATATGTATACCGCGATAATGGGCATACACAGTTTACATCTCCATGGCATTCTAATCGTCCGGTTAGCTCAGAGGTAGAGCTTCTACTTCCGGTTCGGTGGGTCGTGAGTTCGATTTCCAGGTGAGACAAATCAAAGACTTTTAAATTGGTAGTAATGATTTTCCTTCGTCGATGACAAGGATTTCAGATTAACATTACGACTGGTACGTCGGTGTCAGGATGGAGTGACCAGACAAGGTTCGATTACCCGTGTACTAGTGTTGTACACTGGGTATGTAAATGAACCAGAGAGTTCTACAGAAGAGTTCTCTGTATCCGCTTTCCTCTCTCTGGCTTCCCCGTGTACTAGTGTTGTACACTGGGTATGTAAATGGACCAGAGAGTTCTATAGAAGAGTTCTCTTTCCGCTTTCCTCTCTCTGGGCCGTTAATCAGCACTTCATAACACAAAGTGGCGTAAATCAAACAGTCAAAACTTATGCATACTACAGCATAATTATAAGTAAATCCGGAAGTACATTGTTATAAAACCAAACAAATTCAAAACAGATCATAATGAGATTTAACAATTAATATTGGCCACACTGTTCTAAATAGATATCACAATGTAAACCCCACTACTTATGATGTTGTGATAAGATCGGTATAATCTCATGCTATGGTTCATAGCACATTGTTGAATAGCTATTTAGCTTTTATATCAATTTTTTATGCTTATTGTAAATTGCCCGAAGCAAATATATGTTGATTCAGTTATGCCAACACATTGAACCTGATAAGCTGTTTCTCTTTTATTGCACTGAAGGGCAAATTGTGTTCTTTTAATACAGTGTGTTGCCTTTATGCATGAGTGTGTCATGATTTCAACTCCATGGGTTCACTGCTTTCCTGATCATAATATCATTTTACGTTTTCAATTAGCAGCAGATAGTCAGGTATAGATAACACTTTTTTTTTAAAAAAATTCTCTCGTATCGCAATGATTAATACAACAAATTCAATCCTTAAAGTTTCTCGTTTTAGAATGGCTATGTTCAAATGTATTAATATTTGTAATAATTCGCATTTAATCTGTGCACAGATAGGACACATAAACTAGGAAATACATTTCATGTATAGTCTCTATATAATAATATACGTGAGCAGTTTTATAAGGAATGGTCCTGTGTCGCATAATGGATAGAAAAATGGAGTTTTCATATTTGCTAGTGAAAAAATGTCGGCTTTATACATTAATTTCAATAAAGATCGCTCAGACTCCTTAAAGTGTATTTCTTATCATTTCATTACCATTATGCCACACCCCTTGTTCGATATCTTCACCAGGGGAGATAATTATGTTAAATGAAATCATGTTTAATTGAGACAATATGTTCCTGCATGGTTAAACACCGATAACAAACACAATGTGTTAGGTTAAGTATATCAGAGACTTTTAAAACTTATTCATTCGAACAAGAAAACAGAGCACATTTTAAAAGTGGTATTTAAATTAGTTGTGGTGTCATGTGTAAATAAGATGTCTCGTATGGAACCAGTGAGCCACGGAAGCACAGTGAACGACCCGACCTATAAATCATAGCATAGTTATTGAACTTATGGTGCGCTAGGTAAACCTTCATTAAAACGGGTCAGAAAATTAACTTATCAGGACAAAACATACATAGAATTCTGTGCCTTCATTACATGACAATGATTACCCGAAGGCTTAACGTCCTCTTGACCCTGTAAGCAGCCACCAGCATTGGGGAAAAGTCTTCATTATATTCATTGTATAACATATTTATATCCGAATCAGTAGTGCCTTTGAGCTGCATTTTACCCTTTTATATTGTTAGTATGTGCAATAAATAAGTGTTTATGTTTTTCACGTAATTAGAGGTTTCGCTCTACTAACAAATGTTACGACATAATCTTATTGTCTAGTAGATTGTGTAATAATGAATACCAAAAGGTAGTTCTGTACATACTGGCTGACATATGGAATTTTTTTAACCCTTAGCCAGCTGAAAAAATGTCGTCTGCTTAATTTGTCGTCTGCCTGGATTTAAAATCCAACAGATTCGCCTAATATTTGGAGAAACACTTGGCCGAGTGCCAAACAGCATGGATCCAGATTAGACGCCGAGTTACTCTATTCTATCACGGTCGCGCTTAGCAGACTAAGGGTTTAAAAATTGACTACTGAGAAAATGTCCGCTACGCAATGGGAGTTTATTTTGGTTTTACGTCTGGTATTTGCAGTATGTCTGCCTCTGTCTGTTTTCCTTGTTTGTCCGTCTGTCTTACTATTTGCCTGTCTGCCTCTGTCTGTTTTCCTTGTTTGTCCGTCTGTCTTACTATTTGCCTGTCTGTCTCCTTCTGTATGTATTTATATTCTTAGAAATTTTAAAAGGAAAACTGTGACGGGAACTGCAGTCAGATATTAAGAAAGAAAAGAAAAAAGAAGGAATCAAAAGGAATATAAAAGAACGGTTTCAATGGAAATGAGGACGAGCAGAAAATAAGAAACACAACGTAAACTGGTCTCATTCAGAATGAGAAAAGCAAACGTTGTGGGTGGCATGTGTAAAACGACTTCAATGCAAGTTAGTGCAAAATCCGGAATAATGTTTACCGTAAATATAAGTTTAATAGATAGGACTGTCATTTACATATTTCATATCGGTGCACATATGTAACATGATTTATGAGAACTTATCATCGATCTGTCAGTGACAACGAATGGTACCCGAGTACCTGACCACTGCATGACCACTCAATGTGTACTGCGGAAGGGGTTAGTGGGGGTCAACTGAAATCGGTCGAAATACTCCAATGCCCATGGCTAGAAATAATTAATTGTACGTAAATACTTGTATATAGATTTATCTATACAGGTGAAAAAAGTGTCTCATTAACAAGTTATTGAATTCCGTCTATAGAAAAGAACCTGTTTAACAAATGATTGAAGTCCGTATAAGACTGAGGATCACGTTGTCAGTATCAAACTCTTAAAACACTCGTTAATTAACTGTTCCATTAATTAATTCATTTCTTTTTACCCTTATTCATATTTTTATATATCAATTTATTCATTAATTTATTAATTCCTTTTTACCTTTTTTGCATATTTTTTATTCATTCATTTGTTTTCCTAACATTCTTATATTCATACTCCGTTCCTCTTCATGTACAATTATTTTCAATCACATACATATTCATTCCTTATTGTATCAATTACCTTATTAACTGCCAAGTTGTGTTGAACACATAGCAGACAGACAATGTCGACTAATCGTGGTAGCAACAAAAACCTTGACATGAAACCGACAACGTAATTACTAGAAATATTTTGTGTGTGTTTTGGTTGTTAATGGTTTTTAAGAGAGGTGTGTTGTTTTGTTTTGTTTTGTTCTTTATTTGAGTTTCATCATGGGAAACAACATACAAATATACATAAATATTCAGTTAAAAAGTGTTAACCATGCCATTCAAATCAGAATTATACGAGACTTTATTATATAAAATGTCATTAGGCATTAGTTCAATGACAAGTATAGCACGTAATAATACATTTTTTAAGTAATATACAGCCTTTGTTAGTCTTACAAACTGACATTCTTAATCAATAAAAGTGTCTGTCAGTCTAAAAAATCACTAAAACAAGGCATATAAAGGTACTGATGTTGGAATATCGGCCCCCTTGCATAAATGTTTTTAAGAAATGAAATATTACCTCGAATCAAATTTGAGATAAACTGATAAACAAAGACTGTATACTTAATGTAGGAGAGACATAATATCTAAAATATTTGGTAATGGCATTATGTACAATCATAAAAATGGAAAAATCTACTTTTATGATAAAAGCATATACACAGCCACCCTTTATTAGAGTTACAAGAGACAATATATCATAATTAAGATATCACAGAAATTATACGTTCAGCCTATGAAAATGTTATTTACATATCAGTATTATTCACATATTAACGACCATGTGATTTCTACTAATCGTTTTATTAAAATTTGCTATAGAACCAATATGATATGTCTCATCCGTGCACATACACATAATAAACAGTGATACCAGGTTTTACAAGGATGCCTGGTTTTACAGTGATACAGGTTTTACAGTGATGCCCGGTTTTACAGTGATACAGGTTTTACAGTGATGCCCGGTTTTACAGTGATACCAGGTTTTACAGTGATGCCCGGTTTTACAGTGATACCAGGTTTTACACTGATGCCCGGTTTTACAGTGATACCAGGTTTTACAGTGATGCCCGGTTTTACTGTGATACCCGTTTTTACAGTGATACCCGTTTTTACAGTGATACCCTGTTTTACAGTGATACCAGGTTTAACACTGATACCCGTTTTTACAGTGATACCCGTTTTTACAGTGATACCCTGTTTTACAGTGATACCAGGTTTTACACTGATGCCCGGTTTTACAGTGATACCAGGTTTTACAGTGATGCCCGGTTTTACAGTGATACCCGTTTTTACAGTGATGCCCGGTTTTACAGTGATACCCGGTTTTACAGTGATGCCCGGTTTTACAGTGATACCCGTTTTTACAGTGATACCCTGTTTTACAGTGATACCAGGTTTAACAGTGATACGCGGTTTTACAGTGATACCCGATTTTACAGTGATGCCCGGTTTTACAGAGATGCCCGGCTTTACAGTGATACCCGGTTTTACAATGATACCCAGTTTTACAGTGATGCCCGGTTTAACAGTGATACGCGGTTTTACAGTGATGCCCTGTTTTACAGTGATACCCGGTTTTACAGTGATGCCCTGTTTTACAGTGATACCCGTTTTTACAGTGATGCCCGGTTTTACAGAGATGCCCGGCTTTACAGTGATACCCGGTTTTACAATGATACCCGGTTTTACAATGATGCCCGGTTTAACAGTGATACGCGGTTTTACAGTGATGCCCTGTTTTACAGTGATACCCGGTTTAACAGTGTTATGCGGTTTTACAATGATACCCGGTTTTACAGTGATACCTGGTTTTACAGTGATACCTGGTTTTAGTTGTTTCCATGTTATTCATTGTCTTCCTATTTCATTTTTCTCGCAGGTCATGGGGAATAAAAAATACTGTCATCTGCGCGAAGAGACTTTTTACCAAACAATATCAATGATGTTTATGAATTGCGTTGTAGCTGTGTAAGATGATATTTTTTCTCGTTTTTATGACGATTTGTACACGATTTATATATTCATTCCACAAGAGATATTTTTCGTTTCTATAGAAACATTAATAAAAGTGATTAACAATTAAATGGTATGAAAGAAAGGTCATGACAAACGATTACTGCTATCGGTATCACCAAGAATCGAATGAAATCAAATCAAATCGTAAGATAACAGAAAACAATTCCGTTGCTTTAAACCCCTGTGTCTCATAAAGACAATACATATAATGCAATTGCTATGAAATAAGCAAGTTTATGAAAATTATGTGCGAAGTAGTTTTCTTCATTACTAATACAGAACAGACGATACTTTTATTGATTTAGAGATTACAGTTTGTCATCAATACAACACATACTTATCGTTATCAAACATACTGACAGTTCAATACACAGAAAACAGAAACAACAGCAAAAATCAAAAGCAACAAACCTGGTTTTCATTGAAGACCGTCTCATTAAGATAACTATTTAAACTAAGTCCGGTAACCCGATGTTGTTGGGGGTTTTTTTTCAATCTAATACGCAACTGTGCAGAACCCTTTGCTTTTATACTTTTTTACAACGTGCATCCGCAATAATTGTTCTGAAGTCAAAAAAATTAATATTCTACCTCACTTGCGCTTTTCTATTTGGAAAAAACTCAGAATAAAATATCACACTGTGCCGAAAGGCGGATTAATACCAAGTGTATTTTATTCAGCTGCAGGTTACCCGAGTCTTTGGCATAAGCCGAACTATTTTTAGCATATTCTCCTGCTTTTTGACCCGTGCTATATCAACCGTTGCTAAAAATCTAATATTGGTAATTTGCAGTGAAGTCATATCGTGGTCACTTAAAAGTTCTCAATTGTTGGCCAGTGTAGTTATGATAGCAAATATTAAAACCGCGTCCTGTTTTCCCTGTTACTAACAACAACATTGATTCATATAAGTTTTATAGCACCAAGCCATAAGAAGTGATTTAAAATAATTGCCGTCCGGTAAAGTACCCATATACTTTACCGCAGTTGGGGAACATAAATTAGAACTCGATAAAATGTTGAAAATGTTGAAATGTTGGTACAATTGTTCTGGGAAAGTACTTTGCAGCAAACAGAACTAAACAAACAATCTTTTATCTCATGGAGAGCTCCAGATAGGATGCGTATCACAAAAAAAATCATCAAGTCTGCTTTCAACATTTCTCCAACAAACCTTATCTTGTGGGTACTCTCGTCCAGGCGATTCTTAAGAGTACCCACAAGATAAGGTTTGGTAGAGAAACATGGAAAAGAGTAACCAAATTTCTCAAAATGCTCGCCTTATCTGGAGTCCTGATCTGCTAAAATTATTTTAATACTCCGTAGATACTTATTATTTTATTTTACGTTTTATTCGATGTACACAAAAGTTGATGATTACAGTAAACAGCAGAATTGTAACTGTTTTTAAGGATAAGTAATAGTAAAATAAGGACTAGTGGTAATATTGTAAGTAAAATAAGTTATAGAAGTATAAGCAGTATTAATAGGCTACTAGAAGAAAATTAAAATTATAATAATAATAGAAGTATAAGTAATAGTAAAAAGTAAATGTATTAATAGCATTGTAAGTATTAGCAGTAATAGTAACATTAGTAGAAGTAGTAGTAGTGGTAAAAGTAGTAGAATACATAAAATGAAAAAGTAAATGTATAAATAGCATTGTAAAAATTAGCAGTAGCATTGTTAGTATTAGGAGTAAAAGTTTCATTAGTAGAAGAAGTAGTAAAAGTAGAAAAAGTAATAGTTTTAAGTATATGTATAAGTAGCTTTGTTAGTATTAGGAGTAAAAGTTTCATTAGTAGTAGAAGTAGTAAAAGTAGAAAAAGTAATAGTTTTAAGTATATGTATTAGTAGCATTGTTAGTATTAGGAGTTAAAGTATCATTCGTAGTAGAAGTAGTAAAAGTAGAAAAAGTAATAGTTTTAAGTATATGTATTAGTAGCATTGTTAGTATTAGGAGTAAAAGTTTCATTAGTAGAAGAAGTAGTAAAAGTAGAAAAAGTAATAGTTTTAAGAATATGTATTAGTAGCATTGTTAGTATTAGGAGTAAAAGTATCATTAGTAGAAGAAGTAGTAAAAGTAGAAAAAGTAATAGTTTTAAG
>JAULCC010006683.1:0-25163 GCA_032358795.1 Nuttallia obscurata | reverse complement strand
ATACAAAGTACAGTAGAAGTACAGTAGAACCTCTCCAAAACGACCAACAAATTATGTTAATTATTTGGTGTTTAAGATAGGTGACCGCTTAAATCAAGTCGAAAAACAAGCAGAAAGCTAAAGGAGCTTTCTGTTCTACTTTCATCCTAATCCAAGCTGTCACCTCTACTTTTAGTGGTCATAATGGCGAGGTTACACTGCACCACAGATACAACAGGTCGTAATCAAAAGGTTTTACTGCAGGACAAATATAACATTCATGTTATTTTTCTACTAAATTCTCAATAAATTCTCAATAGAGGATAGTATTATTCTTAGATATTTATCAAATACCAAATATGACATTTATTATAGTATACATAATAAATATATTCAACTCATATGCAAAAGTACATTAGAAGTACAGTAGAACTTCTTATATCGGCCACCAAATTATGTTAATTATCTAGTTTTAAGACAGGTTACTATTTAAAGCAAGGTGAAAGTCTGTATATTTGAGTACCCCCATATTTGAGATGTTGAGCCCAATGCGAAAACATTTTTCATTGTTTCTTCAGATGTAAGCTGTTTGGTTTGTTTGTAGTTGTTTTTTTATTTTTTTGCAAATGTAAGTTTTATATTACAATTACGTTAGATATGACAAATACATGAATATTAACAATGTAATTTTGGAACTATTACATTTTAGTAAACATTTAATATCTCCTAAATAGAACGAAACCATTTTCAAAGCAGTAAATCTGTTTGTTTTGTTTTGTTTGTTTGGTTTACGTCACTTTCTGCCTGCTAGGGCTAATGGACGTCCCAGAAAAAGGGAAGCGGATACACAGAACTCTTCTGTAGAGAACTATGGTTCTTTAATGTGCCCAGTGTATAGCACTGATACACGTGGGTGGGGGGGGGGCTGAACCCCGGTCGGTCTCTTTATCCTGACATCGACTAACCAGTCGTAATGCTAGCCTAGCCTTTTCTCCTGAGAGGCAAGGAGGGAAGCCATTACTACCATTTTTGAAGTCTTTGGTATGACACGACCGAGGATCGAACCCGCGGCCTCCCGCACCGGAAGCGGACGCTCTACCACTTGAGATAACCGGGCGGTCTAGTAAATATGTACATCAAAGTATCTTATATATTCTATGGCATTTTTAGCACCTTTCAACATCATCTCATTATCATGCAAACCGACATAAGATTGGTATATGTTATACTGTTGGCTATGGAATGTCACAGTTTTGTATATACATGTATATATATTGGGAGAGGGCCTTAGATAAGGTTGTTATAACTTAGAGTCAAATCCCTTTACATGCGTTTTATATGCAAATAGATATGTTTAAACTAAAGCAGCTATTATTTTCGGATAACACGATATCGTTTGTTATATTTTATTACATAATGCAACAATGTTATTTTTAGCATTGCCTGGCCATTACGGACCTCGTTTGTATCAAGGTTATCACCCCTATGAACTTGATTAGTCAATTGGATTGAAGAATTGCCCTTTTAATAACAATGCTTACGAGCTCTTTAGCTTAATTCAAGTGTACAAAAAGTCATACATAAGTGTAGAGCCTTATCAAAATTTATGCCAACCATCCTTGTAACCATTTCACTTAATGATATAATCGACATTTTGTGCTGTGTTATGTGTTCTTTTCTGTGATGTTATATTCTTATATTTACAATAAACATATACGCGTACTCTAATAACTTCATAGGAAGAAGAGTTCGATTTTGACAATAGAAACATTGAAAATATCTTATTTATTATAATAACAAATATATTTGAAATATTTAAATATCATTAGAATGTAGTTAGTGTGATGGTTTTCAGTTGTCATACGTCATAAATAAGTATCATCGTGAAGGTTCTTTAAGAGCTATGTGGTTTATCATAAGGCGTCGGTATCAATCGCTGATAAACATTTACCCACATTGTAGAAACTAGTTTTTGTTTAGAATTAAGTAAATGTCCTATAGAATTTCTGTCATATCGTTCAATACAGGTGAAAGAAGACCACGGGGAACCTCTGCACAGAGTACTTGCTACAGCAATCGACCTACCGTAAACCACCAAGAATGCGTCCTAACTTAAAAGTCTGAAGTGTCCATACCTGGATTCAAACCCAAAGTTAAGGTCCACTGTCGTGAAAAATATAGTTAACAAATGAATGCATATGTTCCGATAGATATTTTGAATGACAAATAATATATGTGTAGCGATAGTTGTCTTAGATGAATTTATGTTTCGGCGTCGACGTTTTAAGGAAATAAATATCATAAAAAATAACGTACTATGAGTTTACAGATAATTCAGCTAGAGGAACTTGATAAGAAACAACAAAGGTACAAATAGGGCTAGGTTTTTAATGATGATAATGATCGCTCTATATAACAACTTTCATGAAAGTCAATTGTCTGTAGTATATAAACTTTTCTATGTAAGCTCACGGTATGTTCACTTTTTTCAGTACCTAGACAACTTCAAGTGATTACTGACAATTCTTGTCGAAAGAAACTACATTTTATTATGTACAAAATTGTGATAAATGAAGTTTGCAGCATCGCAAAATCAATGTTGCATGGTGAATTTGGAAGCACAATCACGGCTTTACTCAAATAAACCATATCTAGTCAAACATAATCTAATTGACAATCGAAATGTTAAACGGTAAAATTGTATACAAAGTCACGCCTGAAGCATTATCATGACACCCACAGCAGGTCATGATGCTTTTCATTAAAATTGCTGAACTTTTTTTCGACACATTAAATACGCTTACTTGTTAACCTTTCTTACCATTTGAGGTAAAAAAAATAAGCGTCTCTTTCTATTGGCGATCGCAAAACATGTAGTATAAAGTTTTAAAGAAATCTAGTAGATAAATAGTAGGTAAATACAACACTTCTTTACTCAGATATTAATAGGTTTGTACTATCAAACATTTCAGTTATAAATATAACGTTGTACGCTGCTATATTATATGAAAGTAAACATATGTATTCAGTATTATTACGAATTTGAAAGTTACATGTTTCACATACCTTGTACTTTCTGGATAGGACTAAATTAGGTTTTACCTTTATAATGAATACAATATTGTTAATCCATTTATGACATGGGGTAGTTAATTTCTAACTATTTTTAGATAACAAGATTGAAATATTAATTTGATTTTAAAGGGCTATATCAATAATGTTGATGCCATTGCGGGATCCCAGTAACGATGTATCATTATTAATATTCAACTTAACTATCCTTTGGGGGAATAACTCACATAGTAACCAGTGATTTAGTGTGTCTTTGTCGATAATAAATTATAATAGTTAACTTGTTCAATACCTCATAACTGTTAAGATGATAGCTATATATTATAGATTTCAATTGTACGACAATATAAGCCGATATGACGTCATCAATATTCGTGACAAAGCGATAATACTGCAGCCAGAATGTCGTTCTAAAGCTTTTTATTCAGTGTGTAGGAGCACAAATTACTGGTTAGAGTGGTCACAGCATGTCACAGCGTATTACGTTAAGCCGCAATATCCAAAATGGGGCACAGAAAAATAATATCAAGTCGAGTGCTCCTGCTCCTGTGTGGGATAATGATCTTCCGGTGCAGTTAGTGTGTCGTTCTGGAGTGTATGCCGTCCATCAACATGAAAACACGCAGCCTAGATCATTCCACAAATTAGTTGTTTTTTTTATAATTTTCGCGTACCACAACACTGTTTTAACCTGAGGACAGTGTAACTAGACATATTCTGCCTGAGTTTAAGAAAAAATAAATAGTATGTTTCCTTAACAAAATGTTTTCGTCATAAATTATACACATTACTTATATTAAAACATAATCTTATAGAATTTAATGTCATCTTTAAACTTTCGGAGAGTTTAGAAAATTTTCAAAAACAAACTAAGTAATTTCCTTAGTTTTTTATCAAGGAGCTTTTCGGGTACTTGCCAAGAACGACATGGCAGAAATGAATAACAGCGCATTAAATGTGCAAATAGAATTGTTCACTTCGAGTAAACACTTTAAATATTTACTGAATATGGATTTTATTCTATATGATTATATTTACACAAACCCTCATATGCATATATGAAACTGTGTTTCTTCTTTTGAATAATTTTGTGGCAATAGATTGATTCACCATCTTTTTGGGCTATAATAAATAACTATTTCATATATTGTTATGGGAAACTTTGTTGTAACTAATCTAGATATACCACAAACATTGTGTAGGTCATTAAACATTTTACTTGACCATAGACTTTGCTTTACCGGACCGCAGTTGTATTTCTTTAACCATTTTAATAACGCCAATAATATAGACAGTCTAATTTCAGTTAATACACATTCATCTATTTTGTAAACACACTTCCTGACAAAATCATAATTGAATAGAACCTGAGAATATGTCAATTGTATCAAGTCAAATTGGACGTACAATAGCTACAATTTGTATAAAGCCTTGCTTTCGTTAAATATGATCATTGTTTGTTTTTAAATCACAACATTACCGTGTGGGTTTGTAGTCGGTTTGCAACTGCAACTTTATACACCCGGTTTGGATGAAATCTATAATAAACCCATCACAAGTGGCTAGGCTAGAACATGCTCTATGTGTAATAGCGTTGCAAACTCTGTACCGATAAAACATATAATGGTTAATAACAACAGCATTAACGATATTTCAATGAAATATTGTGTGCAAAGATTAACAAAAGCTGATATTCCTCCAACGTCATCTTTTGTTATTATTTTCACATGTTCTTCCTTCACGAAGACTTTGCAAAAACTATCTCCTGCAAAACGTCCCTGTTATAACGTGAGTTTTAGATAGTTTTCCGGTGTGTCTTAATGAACAACGTTAAAAGTGTTGTTTGAAATACAAAACAATTTCGACCTGAGATTAAATTGAAAATTGTCCCACGAGCACACATTTGTACATCACAACAGTAACATTTTTAACAATTCGTTTTCTGAGAAACAATTTTTATGTAATAGACAATGCCGTTAGTATACCGGTATATGATACGGTTAAATATAACTTGTCATCTTAGTTAACGTGATGCGTAGGCACACTATAATAAAAACTGGCAGCCAATTTATTTCTAAGCTGATAAAAAATGATAAGTAATTATGTTTGTTTAACTAGACAGACAAAAATAGCTTATTGCCTTTTCATGACCGAAAACCGTTTGAAGTAAGACTTAAATTATATGCAATTTCTAGATATTGTTGTTAAATCTTACAATGAAAACATGTTGACGACATCCATATTTCGGTTAAGTCTAAACAAAATATACAAATAAATGTCAATAAATTGTTTTTTGCTTTCGAGGAGTGTCCGGGATTATCGCAAACTTAAATCAACGATATATGATGTCATACATAACGTGTGATTTACCATAGGTTTAAGTTTATTGACATCGGTCACTTGATATTGCAGTGTTCTGTAACAATTGAAAAGGATAACAAAAGAAATAGTATACACCATTTCGGGTTTCCTTACCTTAAAGTGACATACAAGGCAGCCTTAAACGTTCTACGCTGACTGGCAGGTCACTATAATGCACAATGGGGGTACAGTTTATTTACAATACTATGCCACACAATTTATATTTTTTTAGAATGAAGAAATAAAACTAGAACATATAATATAAAACCATCTTTTGTAACACATTTTTATCTTGTATTTGTTCAACGATGGAATACCGGAAACTACCGAGAAGCTACAATAACATCACTTTTATGCAAAGTCACGCTCTTCCCGATCTACTTTGCAAAACGTTATATAATCTAATACCTGTATTGTATACTATCTATTAATTTAACATCTAACAAACAAGTTGATAACATATTAATGATTTACAAAGAAAAAAACTTTTTGTACAATAATAAATGAAATACATAAAGTGATATGAAACATCTTCTTGATCGGTATGAAGGCAGACCTAGAAGAAACGGCTAAGTAGCTACGATGTCTCCTGATTAACGCAGATGTCCGCTAACAAACAATGGTGACAGGTCACTTTTGTTTGATAATCGACGCGCTCCAAGGCTTGTGAGCATTATATTGTGGGTTTATGTCAAGAAAAAGTGGCTTTTATTTCAAGAAAAAGTGGTATTGTCACTCTTGACATGTTGTCACTGACGTATATGATGTGTACTTATTTTTGATTGTGCTAAAATTATCAGCTAAATTCCAGCTAAAAGAAAGCCTAACTGAAACATTCCATTGCTGAAAGGTTTTTTTTTAATCCTTAGCCTGCTGAAACAAAATGTCGTCTGCTTAACTGTCACTTGTCTGGATTTTAAAATTCATCGAATTGCTTAATATTTGGAGAAATAATTGACCGAGTTTTCGCGTCTAAACTGGACCCAAACTGTTTGCATGTATTATCATGATTGCGCTTAGCAAGCTAATGCTTAAACTTTCAAACCAACAGAACATAACATAAATACAATGGTTCGATGGTAAAACTGCAAATTTCATCAGTCAATATAAGATAGCCTAGATAGAAATTGCTTGTGTAAAAGTGTCTATTTTTAGCTACATTAAAGGGGTTTAGTCACCATATCATTTATGCAATTGTTTACGTTAAAGTATTGCTTGGGTCACATTAAAAATTGGCTATTCATCCTTTAAACTTAAGCTGTCAGCAATATCTCTTTTGACCACAATGGATTCAATATCTCAAACGGAAGGCAGCAATGTACCTGTCAGTTCGACAAACGTTTCGCTGTTTACCAATTGTACGTGTAGTAACCTTATAAGTGGAAAAAGATGGTTTTATTAAAAAAGGCCTCTGTAACAAAATATGTTCCAGATTTCTAGAATTTGGATTCTAGGTTACTGGATAAACATTATGCAAATAATGCAGAAACTCTGAATTGACTACCATTTCTTTCTTAGTAACCAAACAGTCGAAGTATGGTGATTATGTCTGTCATTCTGCCTCTATAATAACTAAAATAGAATTTTTAACAATTTAAGCGTGTGTATGAACCAGAATATTTAACATGAAGACGTCTCAAAGAAGTGACTTTCAGGAAAGGACCTGTTTCAACTGTAACGATGAACCTGAAGATGAGATTCATGTATTAAAGATAATTTTTTGTCAATTTTTGGTTGATTTCCTTTAAAATCAAACATAGCCGCTAAAATATTTACTAAGTTTTGTCTATTTATGAATTTATTCGCATTTAAAGACATAGCGTATCCCTCGCCATTTACAAAACCATTCTTGCTTATCTCCCCTGCTTATTAGAGTTCGTGACGTCATTTCTAAACATTCCTTTATATCGCAATGTCCACCACTACGCATCTACGCCGTCGCGATAATGTGACAAAACATTTACAACATGAAAATTTAGGTTGATAGCGTTATGGATGATTTGTAAGGTGTGGATGTTTCGGACACACATATTGTGCTCTTTGCACTTGAACCTGTTTGTGTGTGTGTCATGGTGTGAAACACATGATAAGCGACGAAGAATCTTAAATATTACCTTCTACCTTCTCCATATTAGGTGGTGTTTAGTGTATAGGTGCTGACTAGTGTTTCTATGCCTATGCGAAGCAATTGGATAAAATGCCATATTTATGAGGAAGTTCTCGGTAGTGGTATGTCTATAAATTGGGCAACATCCCTACTCAAAAAATCTACAAGATAAAAAACATGAATATTGGTAAAAAAAATGACCGTGAATATTTATGAAACAGCAAATATTTGTAATGGATTGGAAACTGCTTGATTTTATAATTATGTCCCGTTCTGTAGTTATTTAAAGGAATTGTTAAGGCAACAGCACATTTGAAAACATAACTGTTTCATATCAAAGATTATCAAGTCAAAATATTACATAAACTTAATTACATTTTTATTATATGAAATTCAGTGTTGTATCCAGGTATTTTCAACCGTTGGGTTTCAGTGTTCTATCTTTACAGACAAAATGACTTTTTTCTATAAATCATTGTCACATTTTTTAGCTATAGTGTAACTTTTTCATCTGAAATATGCAGTTTATAAGGTAATTCATTGAATGCATAACCCAGTTTCCGTTACTTACAATGGAAATTTCTGTCCACGATATATCCTTATCTGATACTGTTAAATACATATTATCAAGAAAGAATGTAAGGGCTTAAGATTATTTCAAATGGTTAGTCGAAATGTATTTCTTACTAATTTGAAAAATGTGTTTATGTTTTTCATTTGAGACGTTTTTAAGGGTCGTTTTTAAAATTTCCTAAGTCACAAAGTGGAAATCACCACTAGCTCGGCTGAGTGATGATTTCACAGCTGTGAAAAGATAACGCACAGTGGTATACTCTCTGTACTCTCTAATTGCATAACTGTAGGCAATCATTATAGTCCCGTCTCAGTTTTGTATACAGAAAGTGTGAAGTGGAGTGAAATAAACATGTGTTCCATCCATGGTGTGTGTAAATGATACGTATGGTGCATGGCTATAGACTGTACTCTCTAAATGTATCAAGTTAATAACAGAGATGGTCATCACATTTTTTCGGTGTTCATTTCAATGAGATCGAAGACGTATAAAGATTATGTAGGTTTCCAAACCTGGTAGATATCGGTCCTTCTGTTTTTCTATTAATTATTAATTGACGATGACAAAGTATATTTTCTATGAACGTGGGGAGAGGGGTGTTTGGAGAATCTAGGGACAGACCCGTTTATGATTAGAACGGGAAAACTCTTGGAGCGTCTGTAGGGAAAACTGAAGGCAGAGCGCCGTCTTTCAGTCATAGTAATACGAACATGTAATCAATTCCCTTCGCAAGATTCGGAATTTTTTTTGGAATGTATAACTTTATATGCACGTCTGTAAGATAGTTCAGGCAAATTGTCAAGTTATTATATGAATGAATTATTAAACAGTACTTCATCTGTGTCTCTACTTCAGACGATCACACAAATCTTAAAGAATTTTCGACTCTTTGAATGACGCCGAAATCAAAAGAAAGTACATTGCTTCTGTCAGATCTATAGTTAAAACCGTACGCAATTCAAATATCATGAGCTTCAAGTTAAACTCCGATTTTATTGAGTCATTTACACTTTTATCAAGCGCGATTTATTGACACACGAAATCATACATTAAGTTTGTTGTATAATTCAGTGATTGACAGTGCACGGGAGAAATGACTATGATTGGAGATGCTGACGTTCGGGTATGACGTCATCAAATAAAGGGAAACTACTGAATCGACATTTAAGCCGGTTCGCTGGATGAAATCTTTCAACGTGATTTATCATACTTTCCAGGTGCGATATAGTCTACTACAAAAACCTGTCACTAAAACTATTTTTACGCATATTAAGATGTTTGTACAACTTATTTTACAACTATTGTCTTAACTTCTATGTTTTACTTTTAAACATGTTCTGAACTGTTTCTACAAATTTCTCTGTCTCACATATTTCAATATTGAGTGGTTCTCTACATATCTTTTATATGGTATTTACTGTTTGTATGTATATACATGTATGTAATATGTATAGAAGTATGACTTACATAAACCAATGTATATATGTCTATAAAAGATTTCCTAGATAAGCACAACCAATTGTTAAATCAAAATTTCCAAACTATTGTTAATCGAATTAAAATTATGTTATCGAATAGATGAAAAACTAAAGCTAATTTTGCAGCAAAACACTGAGCGAATTGACAGCTTGCTTGCTTTACTAACAATAAATATAGATTCACAGCATGAGCACTTTACACACCAATTATAAAATGGGATATGACTTCCACAATTGAGCATTTACAGAACATAATTCTAAATGAGGCTTCTACGTAAAAGCCTTAAACCAAACTCATGCGCAATCCAGTGAAACCGTACCGTAATTATATAGGCTGATAGAGGAGGCAGTAAATGACGACATATCTCAGACAATAACTGGTAGCTTCTCCTGAAGTTAGTAACTCGTTACTTAGCTTGAAGCATTATCTAGTTCAAACATTGTTAATTTATCTGGGTTTATAAATCAGCTTTGTCAAACACAGATACAATGTGTGTAAGGCTGAACACAACCGCAGAATATCTGAGAGTTCCATCAGATAGGCTGAGGGATTTTTTTCTCTCATGCTATATATTGATTGCTTCAGGTGTAACGTTGACGAAATTGTATCCATATCGGATATATATTGGTTTTTTAAAAAAATACATCACCGGCACATGCCGAAGTTCTCGGTAGTGGTATGTCTATAAATTGGGCAACATCCCTACTCAAAAAATCTACAAGATAAAAAACATGAATATTGGTAAAAAATGACCGTGAATACCTATTTATGAAAGAGCAAATATTTGTAATGGATTGGAAACTGCTTGATTTTATAATTATGTCCCGTTCTGTAGTTATTTAAAAGAATTGTTAAGGCAACAGCACCTTTGAAAACATAACTGTTTCATATCAAAGATAATCAAGTCAAAATATTACATAAACTTATTTACATTTTTATTTCTATGGAATTCAGTGTTGTATCCAGGTATTTCCAACCGTAAATTTTATATAAAGTGAAAACCAATCTGATATTCTTTTTATCACATGGCACAACAATAAAAGAAGATGAAAGCTGGAAATTTCATTAAGCTACGTTTTATGTATGGCGTTGACCAAGTAACCACGCTATGTTAAACCTATCGATAACCATGAGCCAAAAACGTAGATCCTCATTTTTGTGGAAAAGTCTATCAAACACTTGTCTAGAAGTCGAAGCTGCATGAAACTAAAAACATTAACAAATAAAACCCTTAAACTTTAACTTCAAGGCAACAGTTAGTTTTATTCTGTAAACTATGCCGCGTAGCAATATATAGTTCGGCTAAATCGGTTTTTATATGTAACGTGTTGATGATATAAGAAAATACGTGATGGTTATATTACACCGGAAATATGCAACTTCATGTGATAAATTTATGTACAAAATGTATCATTCTTACGTTTGTGTTTATTTGTGTACCTTGCCGCGCTAAACTTTGCTTTCAAATGGCAAAATGTTTAGCAAAAATCTTATTTTAATTGGTAATTTCCTTTTGCAAGTCATTTGCAAAACTTTGTTTTAAGTTCACCTTTTCTGTCTTCAAAATTGCATGCGATATAATTGTTAGGTTAATTAATTAAAAATCTGGGTTGCTTCAAAAAACGTTTTACATACACAAAACTTTTACTTACAGTAGTTTTAATGAGACAAAAACAGCAAATTGAACCAAACGTTGAGTTGAGCCAAGTGTTTTTTGCGTATCATTTGGGTATAAGATACTGATATGCAATTAGTAACCACAATATTATAAATACACGAACTTTTTTTATTCCTATGCGTCTAATTGGTTTTCCGGTCTTTTAAATTTGAAAAAGTACCTGCAGGTATAAAACTAAAGGTGTAAATATATATTTCGGAATGGGCAAAAGCTGACACATCATAAAGCTTGATGCAAAACTTGTGCAAAGTGAAGGCATTTAGAATTTGAATAACAAAAATAAATAGACAATAACCCGAAACATATTACTTACAAGAATCAATATTGGTAATTATAGCAAAACACAAATTTGTAAGATAATTCAAATATTTAAGTTTAAAATTAACAATTATTTTGTATTAGAGCGGACTACATACTGCGTCTTTAAGTGTTTTTCAAAACAGACACATGTTTCAGTTTCAGTTTATTTTGCATAAAGGCCTCCAGTGCATCACATATACATGCATACATGATACATTGTACAAAACAAGTACATATTATTGTAGCTTATTATTCTGAAACTAAATACTACATAGTTAAGAAGACGTAAAATAATGTACTGCTGACTTATGCTTTACACATCGACAACCAGAGCATGCCGCTAAGTTGACGAAAAACTTCATAAATTTGGATCTATATCGCGCAGTTTGGAAGATATTCCAAATTTGTTTGAGACAAATGTCAACCGATTAAAACAAACTTTACTGCGAAAATGTAGACGGGTGTCGACGAGATAAAAAGAAATCGAAGCTAGTTGCAAGCGTGTTTTCATGAATTCGACACAGTACGCAGAAGAATACAGTTTGGGTCTTAATTTAGTAATTTTTTATTGCCAATGTTACATATACAATTGTTCACAATACAAGACCTATTAATTAAACATTTACAAATAGACAAAGTTATACGACATTAGTTACAGATCTTTCCACTCCGACATATAAGTTTATCTATGTAACGATTTTAAACAATGGCAATTGCAAAACATACAAAAACATATGTGATGATATCAATTTAAATATCACTAGATATAAGTAAAACATATTAATAAGAACAAAATAAAAATATTTTTATATAAATATCTGTATTAACTGTGCC
The DNA here is from genome assembly GCA_032358795.1 of Nuttallia obscurata. Taxonomy (NCBI): domain Eukaryota; kingdom Metazoa; phylum Mollusca; class Bivalvia; order Cardiida; family Psammobiidae; genus Nuttallia; species Nuttallia obscurata. The sequence continues at coordinate 12,779 of JAULCC010006683.1, read as the reverse complement.
GCCCAGATTCCACAACTGCTAAGTCTCATCAATCCCAACCCTTTGTTCGGCTGCGGATTTTCTATAAAACTACTTAAGAATACAGAATATGAATTGATTGATTTTTTTAATCTTCGCGATTTCATAAATCTTTGAATTTCCAATCAAAAATTCGTTCTCTTCATCTGAAAAGTTTCCATTTCCAAATAACAGCCTTTTAACGCTTAAAGCATGTACTAAATTTGTTCTGCTAAAGAATATTATGCGTTCGTATCTGAGACGATTTCATATACAGAAGTAGTGTGCCGCATCTTCAAGTTGAGTGCCACAATCACAGAAAGGTGAGTCTCTTATAACAAGTGATTATTGAAAAGTTCAATGTTAAGGTTACTGCATTTGTTACCAATTCGAATTTTGGGTCAGGATAAAATACACCAGCAGCTATAAAAATGCACGTGCAAGTCTGAATATACACCTGCAGCTATATGTGTCGCACCTTCAAGTGCAGTCCTTTTTACGTTTGGTTTTTCTATTTATTAAATACACAAGGGGTACGCCATAATTACGTCTTAAATGTTTTATAACCATTCTGATAAAACAAAACTTTCTCTTTTAGACCTCGGAAATGCGGATATACTTAACATTGTCGAAATGAATAAAAGTTTCATGCGACCAGGATATATGAATTAAGATAATTCTTCTGTCATCTCCATGGATACACAAGCTAATTTCAGGTGAGCTCTACCGAAACAACAACTACCCTTTAGTGAAAAATAAAATGCTCACCGACTTTACTCATTGATTTATTAATTGAAAAACAACGAATCACTTTACTGATATTTTTCTTGTAAACGAAATCTATTTTAAGCAGGAAAAAAAGACGTCAATGTAATTATATATTTTGTTTTGGGTAAATCATTTAAAAATCAAACTTCCTAAGGTGTGCGAATAAATTGGGAAATATTTTCAATTATTGTTCCAACTGCATGTTACTTAGGTTCGTCTTTGTACCAATACTACAGAGTTCATGATAAACTGGGTTGAACTAGTCCGTTTGCCATGCATGGCTATATGCTTGATCTAAATGCAAGCTATTAAAATTGTTCTAAAGCTTTCATACTGAGGGACACTCTGATAAGGACTGGTAAATTTGAATTTAAAAAAACACAAACGAAAAATAAATAATATGATTCAAAGACCACAACATAGGTAGTATCGACGGCATTTACAAATTGAAAACGAATTGTTTTATTCTACCGTATCAGCCAGTTGCGGCAAAGAATTTCGAACTTTGAACAACGTATAGCAAAGTTGCATATTTTATTCTGACACGCATTTATTTGGGTATATTCGAATTATGAATAAAACAGATTTTATTATTTGATCTTAATAAACATGTTTAAAATCTCATTCTAAATAAACCTTTGAATGAGATTCTGATTCTTGTGATTTTAGCCTTAATAAACACATCACCTTTAGTTGTATACCAGAACTATCATAGTTGGTGGTTTCGACTTTCAGTAATGTATTTTGTACACAACTGGTGTCACCATAGGCTTGTTTGTCTAGTAACTGATGCATTGTTATACATTTATATTTGATAAATGTATATAAATATATTATCAAAACGGATGTCAGCATGTTACTTATCATGCAAACGTAACTGCATCATACATATTAGGCTTTTTAATTAAGCTAGCCGACTAAGGTACACCTGCCTACTATGGGATCTGTTCCGGAAAGTGTATTCAAGAATAAAGAACAGCTGTTGTCAAGTTTTCTCAAATTCATGATATCGTGGAAAACCTGGAAGATCTCAGATTTTGTAAAAATTAAATACTTATGGAATACTTTCTGGTTTTCTCTCTCCTTCAATAAGAAAAAGTAACCTTTCATTTGGAAGTAATGATCTCTTACTTGAATAACTTATACAATAGGTCAATTGCAAGGCTGTATAATGGTATTGCTTAACCTAAAAGCATGCAATTTAGTGGGTAGGGGGAAATCATCAAAGGCATACATCCCGTATAATTCTGTCTAGCCTGTTATTCTGTATTATACTTTTGTATAAATGATATTCAAAATCTAGAAGCGGCCAATTAATTGTACAACAATTACCTTAGTAATAAAAGATCTGACATTGAATACTTGCGTAAAAAATAGCATAGATTATTATAACTGAATATAATTTCAGTTACAGTGTTTTCTTGCAACAAAGTGTTATATCATTTCCATTTACCATTCAAACTACGTTTCTTTGATGTCTAAAGAACTAATCACTCAAATCCAAATTAGTTTTCTGTAACATTTTCAAAAATGTCAAAACCTCCGATAAACATGTCCTCAAAAAACTGATAAGTTTATGGGTTTGTCTTTAACTGGAAAAGCAATGCTTTGTTGTACATTATAATCCATTTCGAGATATTTCTTTTAAGGGTCTTCAAATCTAGGGCGCTTGTATTGTATATCAGTGATGAGGATTGGTTATTGTATGAAACTCTTGCGCTCTTTGCATGACTAATAAATATTTTCTGAAAGAAAATAGACGAACATATGACGTCGTCATTAATTGGCTGATATTAACAACCTAATTATTTCGTAATAAGCTATTGTAACAAGTTGTTTTCGTCCTTAAGCATACTTAGACTATGTTCCATTGCATTTAGTTGTGGATAGAAGGAGCATAGTACTTGTTCTGTAAAGGGTGCCAAAACAATACGCCTGTATGAACTTAAAATGGTGGCATATGCGCATGCTGACAACTCAACGTCTTATTAGGCGTACAGGTGCAAACAGGAAGTTGTTCTTTTTACACAAATTATCTCGTAAACCATATGGCCGCAACAGGAAGAATCGACAAATTGCAAACAATGAAACAAAATACCAAGCGTAAAAGAAACATCTTCATTTAACACCAGTTATATAGTACACCAGCTGGAGTTTACAGTAAATTACCCACTAGCCATGTGAAAGATAACGATGCTGTGTCCTTTGTGTGTCCTTGGTGCTATATTTTCCTTTTGTGTTCTCCCCATCTTAATTTTATCTCATGTAAAAGTACTTTTCAAGTTCAGTCGTATGTTACATGTTGCCATGGCACTTTAGGAAACGTTTGTTTTAAAACAGTGAGTAGTTAAGACGAGATTTGAAGGTGTAGCTGCGCTTTGAATTGGTTTGACGTTATTAAGTATGCTATGAGGGTTCGTGTCTACATGACACATATAAACATCTAAATGACAAAACATTGAGTACTTGATTATAGGAAAAGAAGTGTGTCTAACTTTTCTAGTCCGATTGTTGTGAAATAAGAACATCTGCAAACTATTTCATCCAAATGTGACCTTGAGGGATGGAAAGATTCTTTTGATGTTACAGAATTCTGACAGTTTAGGTTTCAATATGATTCTAGCACAGGTCTTTAGTTTCTTATTTCAAGATACCAAAATTCAAAATACTCGTATTATAAATGTTGCTTATTTTTCAACTTATTTTTAGTGTTTGCACACCCTAACGGTGTGACTCTGTCAAATAAACTGAACCGATTTTTTAAACAATTTTTGCACATAAACGTGCATACTTTGAAAACTACAGACACGGTTTTGTTTCAAACTTCAAGCGTCAAAGTTGTATAGCAGAAACTGTACAGAAATATATGCATCGTCGTGTTGTATTTTGTTTTCTTTTTAAAAATATAAACACACGTATTTATCTTGCATGTGTTTTTTTCGGAAACGTGATGTATTTTGGTAGAACACAATTTGCCCTTTATAAGGGTGGATGCCTTGATCTACGGGGTTCAGAATTTCAAATGCGGTTTAGCATGAATAGTTTTTCAGTCTTATTGTCTTTAAGTCATTAAATCAAAGATCAAGAATAGTGACCTAAACACTTCAAAACAATTAAAATGGTTTATGACCGGAAAGTACCAAAGTTAATTGACCCATGTACGAATTTAGTCAAATAATTTGTCTGCAGATATTGTTATTAGTTTCAACATGTGCATCTCGTCAGAGCAGGTGCACGATATGTTCGAGTATCTTTATAACACCGATCTCCACAAAGAACCATGCAGGTGCTTTGACACGGTTTTCAACTTACGTTTGTCTCAAATGGTACTTCGGATTTCGTCACTTCTTTTCCAGTCTCGTTAACTACCTTTTGGAACAGGCTAGATTAACTTATTTTATTCGTGTATCATATTATATAACAAAAGCTAGATTATTGGATATAAAACAAAACAATTTTTTTAAGGAAATACCGATTGCAGACAACAATATCTTTGTGGAAAATCTTAGTTCATAACGTGTAAATGCGTATACTCACATTTCTATATATACCTGTCCACATTTGACTTTTGCGTTTTTGTCAATTAATAAAATGAAAAATTACTTTCTATGTATTACTGCTAAACTGATTAGTGTTGGAGTCCTAACGCGAAATAATATATCTAAATGCTACGTGCCTATGACAAACAGACAGGTACCTTAGACTTATAGCTAAACGTTAACGTCATACTGATTTCTATCATTGTCTAACGTCTTACTGACAAGCAACATATTGTAAATGCTTAGCGACAGCGGCTAACAGACTTGTGCAATAAGGTTTCTAGCTTATAACTGAATCTAAGGTTGATGTCATACTGATTCATGGCAATGTTTAAATGCTAAGTGCCAACGTTTTACTCAAAAGCGTCAAATTCTAAATGCTTAGCGCCTACGGCTTGCAAAATAATGCATACGCCTCATAGCAAGAGCTTACGTCATACTGATTTCTGTCAATGACTAAATGCTTAGTGTCAACGTCTTACTGACAAGCGACACATTCTAAATGTTTAGCGATTGAATATATAATTTATGATTTATGTCAATGTCTAAATGCTAATATCAACTTCTTATTGACAAGCGACCAATTTTATATGCCTTGCTATTAATTACAAAGACACCTGAAAGGACTAGAGAATACAGCATAATAGTCTAATGCATTTTTGTGGTGTTTATATATTTCAATAACTCATAAGAATATCGTAGTATATTCCAAGTAACGGCTTCGAAAAACTGACGGAGTTGGTTTGATCTTAAATTTACGAAATTGTATTTATTGTAAACGTGATGTCAAAAGTATCTTTCCTACTAAATATTCCTGACTATGTGTTAAATAAAAATAATAAATAATTAACTAGACGAATATTATTATTTCGAATCATTTAAAGTAAAGAAACAATATTATCAAATGGCAAAACTGAATTTTAACATTTTAACAAATATACAGAGCAAACAGCAAAGGCAACTTAAGCTACCTGAACTATAACCTGCTTAATACTGAAATACCAATTAGTACAACCTTTACACGATTTTTCACAATAGTTTTAAACTTAATATATGACATTCTTAGAAAACTCCTTTATTACAACTTTATATAACGTTGAGTATAGTGCACTACAGTAAAACAAACAAATCTAATTTTTAAAAATAAACATTGATGAAATATAACTTACGTTATTTCAAATGCTTGTGTGTTGTTGTTGTTTTTAAATTTAACGTCACTTAAATAGGATTTCAGTCATATCGCAACGTGCAGCTCATGACAGATGGAAAAAGAGTCAGAGGAATCTGTGGTAGGTCAATGCCAAAGTCGTGCGGACAGGGTGTATGACCTTTGCTCTGCATTTTTGTGTCAATGATGTGCTTTTTCAGAATAAATATTTAGATAAATACAAAGTTAAAAGCAGCATCGCCAGGTATGTAAAATTTCTCTTAAATATAGTCATAGTTAAAGCTAGAAATTGTAATTCAAATATTTAGTTATTGAAAATTGTAGAAACATTCAACGACTTATATTTGACGCAGCACAATGGTGTTGTCAAATCGGTCGCATGTGCATTTCATATAGGTGTGCAATTACGACAGTCTTGCCTATAACTTAGCATAGATATGTAGATGTGCCATGTTTCACTGATAGTCTACCTGCATTGGTAAGCTGTCGCTGTATATGACATTACAATAGCATACATGGAAAGTGTTCTCCGTAATTATACATACTACTGTGTGCCTTTTTGAGGGTAATAGTGCATGGTAGAAGACCTGACTGACTCTTTTCTTGTTGCTACTAGGCTGTATCAAACACGCTTGGTACTAAAACCGTTTTGGTATTTACACCTTTAGCGCTGTTTGGCAATATCAACCCATAGAGAGTTAGTTTGCATTATAAACGGTCCTGTAGATCTGATACCATCTTATTCCATTGATTGATCTTCAGATAAGCTAAACGTGGCATAAACAAAGCGTATCATTTAGTGTTAACTCTTAGTCAATAAGTGATGCATGTAGCTACTTCGCCGAAGTTTAAGTTTATTTTCATAACACATATATCATGTCATCTACATAGCTACACGTATGGTGTATTTGATTTCTTATGCCCAATTGTGAGACTGGTTAGTACAATATGTAGTTGCACTTATCCATCTGGCGACTTTTAAAACACTCTATCTTCAAATGAGTAATTTCAAGAATGCATTGCATAAATGCAATTCCCACAAATTAATAGTGTGACTCATGAGTAAACTAGAAGCAAAATTTCAAACAATGGGCAAACTTAAAAAATGTATGGCCAGACTGAACAAACTGGACACACTTGATGACATTAAAACTTGGGTTATTAAAATGACAGATATACAGCTAATACAATTGATGAACGGTTACTCAGTGTTGAAAAAAACTGTAAAATTCGGCTGATTTCCTAAATGTAAAATATGGCAATCCTGTGACTGAAACCAAAGGTTACAAAACATTTGTTACTAAGCACGAAGGTGAAATTAAGACACTGTTTGGTAAAAATAACAGACTGAAACACTCAAATAAAGAAATTCGCGGCTTTAACAAAGAAATAGAAAACACCTATTTAACAACAGGAGCCGGGAAATGCGAGACAACTTATTGTGCATGAATGTGGCAATCCTCGACCAATAGTGGTACTTATTACCTACTGCGGCGTTCTGGCTTTATGCTGAAGGAGATGAGGAACGGCATCAATGAGCAGTTTACTGGAGAGACCTTATAGTTGTGACGCAAATTGCACCCTATTGTAAGACAGTTTCGTGAGCAGAAAAAATATGTAATCCTGGTATGTGACAGGCTCTTTGTTGCTGATAGGAGGTAAGAGCGGGGGTTGTCGAGTTACCGCACGACGCCAGGCAACTAAGACCTCAGCCTATGGACACATCAAGTGTTTTTTTAACGCGTCTGATCCCGATCCGCCGTGAACCACCGGGTGACCAGCCGGATAGAGGACGTCAAGCATTCGACCCAAAACGACAAGTGGGCACCTTCAATCTGACGTGGTAACCTGTCAGTGATGGTCGAGAGGTGGGTGGCTCCCAAGTGACCGATTGTACATACCTATAGAAAAGCCGTTATAGGCGTTCAATCCGTTGTGTAAATGTTTACGGACAGAAATCCAAAATAGATATTCCAGCCTCTTTTCAAACATGACATAATATGTTGCTGTTAAACTCACTTTGACAAAATTGGTCTGATAGGCATTGCCAATTTTTTTATGACAGTTTTATAAAGAACTGATCCTAGAAAACTGTTGGGATACCGCTACCTTAGTAAAAATTATTTGATAAATTAATTTTCACTTATCCATTCAGTTAATACAGCCAGTGGTTCAAGTTGTCCAACAAATATTAATTAACTATGATGAGAGTGTAGACTTTGATGCCATATATTTCTTCCAAAAACGTCTAGGTAATTCCACCAGATGCTTCTTGTCTCTTTCTATGCCGGAAACGATCATTTTTATACTGAAAGTAGGTACATGTTAGTTATATAACTTATTTGATGAACTGAATGCACGGACAGCAACTATGACATAGATTACTGAATTTAACCAAAATGTTCTGGACCATATTGATGTTGACACATTAGATATATATTTGTTAAATATACATAATCAATTGTCGAAACTTAATTTGTCATTCTTACGCAAGTCGCAGAATAATAATTTTAACCGCTATTAAATAATTGTCGACCAAATAAACTGGTAGTTTAACTGAAAGGGAGATTGATAACAATAAAGGTAAACAATACATATGAAGATAATGAATAAAAGAAAAATTACTTATATATAAATTGACTGCCAAAATAAAATGAATGGAGTAGTTAGATCTAACGTGACTATATTAATAATTATCGTAACTACTTTTGGAGTTAATAAAGCAGCAGGTGATAAAGAAACCAATATATATAACACAAGCATGTTAAACAGTTTTGGTTTGACAATGACTGTAGAACGGAAAGAAATATTTATCATAGATATAAAAGAATATGTAGTCTTGTAAAAAAAACTGAAAAACTTAATACTTAATATGATAAATTCTGACAAACGTAATAAAAAGATAATCCGAAAGTATATGATAGATTAAAAACATAAGAGGACAAATATTTGAAGCATGAGAAACATTTCTCCTTAAGGGTATCGTTAATGCAGTCGACTAATCTTTTAACCCATAACCTGCTGAACAAATATGTCGTCTGTCGAAACTGTTGTCTGCCTGGATCATAACATTCATCGTATTAGCCCAATATTTGGATAAACAATGTGCCGAGTGTCATAAAGCTTGGATCCGGACTAGACGCCGAGTTACTCTTGAAAACTCGGCGTCTGATCTGGATCCAAATTGATTGCATATTCTATCGCGGTCGCGCTTAGCAGGCTAAAGATTAAATTCTGACAAACGTAATAAAAAGATTATCCGAAAGTATATGATAGATTAAAAACATAAGAGGACAAATATTTGAAGTATGAGAAACATTTCTTAAGGGTATCGTTAATGTAGTCGACTAATCTTTTAACTCATAACCTGCTGAACAAATATGTCGTCTGTCGAAACTGTTGTCTGCCTGTATCTTAAAATTCATCGTATTAGCCCAATATTTGGATAAACAATGTTCCGAGTGTCATAAAGCTTGGATCTGGATTAGACGCCGAGTTACTCTTAAAAACTCGGCGTCTGATCTGGATCCAAATTGATTGCATATTCTATCGCGGTCGCGCTTAGCAGGCTAAAGGTTAAATAAATAGCAGAGCATGTTGTTACAACATTTATCAAATGCATGACTGGAAAAGAAACACTGGTACAGCCTGGAATAACGCGTGTTGTAATTCTGTATATCATCGAAAACATAGATTAAATTATTTTCAGAAAACAGGATTGTTCAATAGAGAGATGACTGCATTATCTTTCACGTGAATTGCCTTTATCAAAAGGATACAGATAAAAATCTCTAAACTTAATCAATTTCACAAAATTGAAGTTTGTTATTCGTATCACCTGCTTAGACTGAATCTCTGGGTGTTCAAAATGTTTAAGTCAGAATTCGGAAAGGTATTAAACTCGACAAAACATATATACTTTACAAATGCTGTTTAGATAGTACATGTTAAAGACAGTAATGTGCAACTCACAAACTGCTTTTCACTTAGAATTTATTTTCATATTGTCACAACTATTGTAGCAGCAAGCTTCAAATATCGGCAATCCATTTGAATTGATCTATTTGCAGGAAATATATTTTAGCGCTTGTTATTTGTTTTCAAATTCAATTCAAACTTTAAAGGCCTCAAGAGAAGACTGGTTTCTCTAGTTTTGTACTCACTAATTTGAGTGCTTCCGAATAAAAAAGCGTCAATGTTTTCAGGGGACATTATTGAAAGAGGTATATTGGGATATCATGGCTATCTAATATAGAGGAATGCTAATATTAAAAAATATGACTATATTTAATGGTGCGAATATTGAACATATATAATGTTTTTCAATTAGAGGATGCTGTTAGCTATCCAAAATACAGACAAGGTACTAGATTAATTTATGTTAATTGTTTCCGTGTATATTGTAATTATTTACAATGGTGGCTAGAATAATACATAAATATCTAGGTCAAAAGTTGTCCTAACTTATACAAAGGTCATGCTTTTAACACGTTAAATAGATATAGAAGTACACGTGTATATTCTAATTATAGATGGTGAGATAGTGACAATTTTTGTTTCTTTAAAACTATGATGATGAACTTTTCTAGTTATGTTATAATTTTGTTCGTCAAGTTTAAAAAATAACATTTACGTACTGCACGATATTTACTTCATTGTGCTAGAAAATGAACTCTGCTTTTTGTGTAAAAGGAAAGTGAGAGGTATGGGGTATTCTCTTTTGTAATATATTATTCATTTAATGACGGACTATTTATCTATGTCTCGTTTTTGTACGTCTACATCGTATAACAATAAAATTAACTGCAGAACACCACATATTCTTGAATAAAAGTGACAATGATGACTTATAAATATATTAAACGCCAAAAAAAACTTTTTTTCGTTAAACAATTATATTTTAAATTATTTGTAAAAATGTGATACATGTAACACTACTCGACAGTATTTTTTTTTTTTTTTAATTGTATTTGTTTGTCAAAATAAACCTATCTTTACCATCAATCATATCGATTAGATAAAATATATTTTTAATCTAAGTGTTCGAACAGAGATATTGCTTGTAAAATGGTCTCGGAACAGTTTCAAATACGAAAGGAAATGCAATGCTCTTCAGAAACCGTTATGTGGCTAGAATACAAACTAGATTAGATTTTAGTTTTACAGTAACATGAACCGATACTTAAAACAAACTAAGTTGACACGAGCGTTGGCGAGTACAATATGATTTAAGTCAACGAGTTTCATAAAAATTATATTAATAAACACGAATATATGATTTTATTTATCACAAACAGAGTAATTTGAAAACAATTGCACAAAAATGCTCACCGAGCGTGTTTTATCAACCGGATTCAGGTTATATTTATGTCAGTGCTTTATGTCATTCCCAGTTGCCAAATCATGTGATAATTATATATAATTGCAGAGCAGCTCTTAATTTACAGCACTGTATGATTTAGTTTTTTCTCAACATTATATTTTGTATTTTTTATTTACGCATCACTTTGATTTGATCCAGTGCTTCAAACGTATATTTGTTGAAGTTTGTTTATACATTTTGTCTTTACCATATAAATATTTTTTATATCGTTTGTAACAGAGTTTATTTGTTAACTATACAGTGATTTACAGTAGAAAGTCTGTCACTCAGTTGCTCATTAATTCATCGGAGCAATTACATTTCTTGACAAACAGAAATTTATTAGGCACATTAGACCTACATATTCGACTGTTTCAATCGGGTCCGATGATCATTAGCCATGTATTATGTGTATGCCAGTAATTATCACTTGACAAATTACCTATGTTTACAATGATTCTGTAAGAGCGCGGCACACGTTTTCGCTATTCCTCTTCTCACAATTAAACAACATATTGAATTAAGACTAAATTTTAGTGACTGCGACTGCCACTTTCGGAGCAGGATATTTAATTGCATTGATGATACTTATCGACGATGTTTCCTTCTTGACAAAACATTAACATAGTCACTGAACAGAAATCAGTAGAGATACATTGTTGAATAAATTGTACAAAAAAGTATGAACATACTTGATTTACCCTCGATATTTGCTGGGTAGAATGATGACTAAATTTTACACACGGATGTAACCTTCTTATCAATGTAACATTTTACTGTTTGCAAAGAATTGTTACGAGCAATTTGCATATATTCTCCTCATCAATCACATAGATTTTAAAGTAAAGTGATATATGGCTGAAAAGAGCGAACAGTAACTTATTATTTTCGCTTCAGCATTTATGAATACTTTGATGGTTTAAAAGAAATTGCGAAAAACTTACCAAAATTATTTGTGTAATGTTTTCATCTTCACTGGCCGAATAGTTTGAGTACTATCCTATGCTGCTGTGTACGAGCCAGTTGGGTTTGGATGAATCTGATGGATGATGCGATGGGCCGCCTTTTGTAGGCCTAGTTCGACCAACGACTGTAGTTGTTATATTATTACAACCGAACTCTCTCTAGTTAATGGATATGACGTCATTTTCTTAACTTTAGTTCGACTTACGGTAGAAGGCTAGTTCCTCTAGATCCAAAATGTCCGAGAAAGAAAAACAAATAAATGTACTATAAATCATGATAAACAAATTGGATGCTGGATTAAACGTATTTCTCTTCGTCGAATTTTAATATTTATGGCCGATATATTTTATTTCTTAGTAATTTCAATGCATATACATGTACTTTAAATCTACCCCGGCAGATACTTTTCCATCGCGCTTTGTCGTCCGGCGCCGCCTTAAATGTTCACTATAGTGACAACTAAAATACGTTCAGTCACGCGCATGTGCATATAGACTTCCTATTTCTTACTAAACTAGACTATAGTTGATGATCGAACTAGGGCATACCCTTACGAGCCACAACGTTTGGTTGGCCAGTAGCAGTTCTGACCCCGGCATATGTCTTGCAGATATCTGCTGGACACTGCAAAGTCTCAGCGGCGTCTTAATGCGCCTAGTCGAAACATTTGGATTGTCTGAGTAGTCCCGTCGCCCTCCCGAGGTTGCGAAATCTGACCGGACTTCGATAGGACATCGGCCATGTACCGACCGATTTATTGACGATCATTTTACAATACGAAACGCCGCGTAATGTCTCTTTAATTAATTTGTTTTTTTGATTTTCGTCACTTTCTGCCAGCTAGGGCTAATGGACGTCCCAAAGATAGGGAAGCGGATACACAGAACTCTTCTGTAGAGAATTAAGGTTCTTTAACGTGCCAAGTGTATAGCACTGATACACGTGGGGGCTGAACCCCGGCCGGTCACTTTATCCTGAC
>JAULCC010006572.1:0-16002 GCA_032358795.1 Nuttallia obscurata | reverse complement strand
AGAAATAATTGGCTTTCTGATGTGATAATCTACACCAAGATCCATGTAAGTTAAATGAGGCCTGTACTTCAAACAATATCAAATCTGGGACTGAGCTAATACTTATGACGTCACTTTCTACCACTGTCTATCAATGTACATCACGTGTATGAACACATTAGGTCACGATTAATATCGAAAAATATAAAAGGCTTGTTATATCACTCTCTGACCGAAGACAATGCGATCAAACTTGTTTACATGTAAGAGTTAATTCATATTATTATAAATAAGCCTGTGTATATGATATCGTGTCATTGTAAATGTAATATACGTGCTTTTAGTATTGCTTAAAGTACATGTATATCTAAACATGCATCGCCTTCTGTGAGTTGTATACCAGCATAAAAAGTGGTGTTAATGGATCGAAAACTTGAAATATAAACTAGTTGAGATTAAAAAGAAATCAGTCAGTAGGGAGAGTTTATTTAAAATATTAAAGAACATAAACTTGCAAGCTTTCAAACTATTCTCTGGTTACATTTCAAACTCTTATTTTATGCTGTCTACTATTAACTCGAAGTATATAAGGAGATGACATTCCCATTCGTTTTATTTAATCGTTCAAGTTTTTTTCCTAGATCCATGATGAAAAAACTTTCTATCAGAACACATATTATAAATTTTATTTTCATGAGGGACCACGACTACTTTTTTCCAACGATAATAACATGTTATACATTATTTAACAGCTTCATTGACAACATCAGCTTCTACTTACACAACTCACAATGTTCATTGACAACATCAGCTTCTACTTACACAACTCACAATGTTCATTGACAACATCAGCCTCTACTTACACAACTCACAATGTTCTTCCACCTCATCACTTCCATCTGTGCAGTGCTTGTATCCGTCGCAAAGCCACGCTCGGGTTATACACCGCCGGTCTTTTCTACCACACCAGAACTCGTTTACGTCACATACTTATTTAAATAGCAATGAACAATAAAACATAATTTTTTTTATTTAGTAAGGATTAATACTCAAATATATCGGATTTACAAATTTAACTTTAATTTTCATAATATTCATATCTAAAAGGCTAATCAATCATAATCTCTATATGACGATTGTTTTTATGTATACCTCACAGACGATGTCTTTTATATGACAAGTAATTAAAGTGATTAATTCCATTGACAACTACAGGTAAATGGTTCAATAAGAACCCGTTGTGAAGAGACGGTTTATACAGAAACATAGTTATAAATGTGAATAACAGTGGCTTACCCTGTCTACAAGTGTCATTAGTTTCATCACGTCCATCGTCACAGTGAACATAACCTTCACACAAATATCTCTTTGGTTTACAATTACCATAGTCACAAAGAAACTCAGTTTCAGCACATTCTAATAAATTGAAAATAAATTATATATGTTGTATACATGTTAAAACAGACCTCTTATATTAAAATCCAAACAAATTGTTGTTATGAATGTTAAACGTTGAGTGTTGAAAGCTGTTCAATACTGTCATTAACTCCAGTTTAAATAGAGATAAAAAAAAGACTGACAAAATGTATCTTAACTGAATATACTTTTACGATTCTACTTTTGTTAAATTGGGTTTAAATTGTATAAACTTCAAACACACACACTAACACACACACACGCATGCAAGCACATAGAGAGAGAGTGAGAGAGAGAGAGAGAGTGAGAGAAGAGAGAGAGTGTGTGTGTGTGTTGCATTATTTAAAAACAAAAAGTATTACACCAAACATGCATCTTGAATTTTACATAAACAAATTGTTTTGTACATGAATCTGATGCTTTAGGGTCACATCTCTCTTTCTGATAAAGTCTAACCAGTTATAAGTATTTAATTGATATGACTATACATGTATTGAAGCCAGCAATAACATATAAATGTACATTAAACCGTGTACATCCTTCATAATACAAGTATGTTTTGTGTTATAGTGAAGGCCTTTGTCTGTTAATGTGTTCTCTAATTAGTATATCACGTTTCATTTATATTGCATTATTCCAAATCCTATTGATAGAAAGTCCTTTTTTTTCTAATATAACTTTCTCCTTATATATTTGTTAGGCTACTCACTTAAGGCACAATTGTCCTCAAGCTCATCACGATCATCAGCGCAGTGGCTATATCCATCACAAAGATTGGTCTTTGGTATACAGCTTCCATCACCACAGTTAAATTGACTTTCACTGCATTTTACTGTTAACATATATTATACATTTTATATATTAACATACAACTTAAGAACATTAGTGAATATTTCTGCTTTCTCGTAGCAATAACACAAACCTACGACCATATTACACGATCTTCATTCGTATTGTGGTCAGTGGTGGTATGTATGAAGGCAGATTTCGTGTAACAAAGGGAGCATTACAGAATATCATGGAATGTTTCAGAAAATTGAGAACATTGGAGATTATTCAAGAGAGCTATTTTTAGCATCAAACTTGTAAGCAATTGGTCACATGATCTTAATATGTTATCAAGTAAACACTAGCGAACTCTAGATCTTCAGAAAACATAAAGAGAAACTGGGTATCTTTATCTTTGGTCATCTTTCGATTCAGACATAACATGGAGTCACTTTGTGAAAATTTTGGATAATTCTTTGGGTATTATTTAGTGACAAAATCTTTGTGGATTATTTGGATTTATTCAAAAGTGGAAATTTAATTTCAAAGTGCTAAGGAACTTGCTACAACTGGATTAAAAAGGACATTTAACAGGATCAGAATAATTTTGCATATTTGGAATTGTGATTTAGGTATCTATGTTTTATTTTAACCTCGTATTTTTTACTTAATAAATTTTGTAAAGTTTGTTGTTGGCTTTGTCTTTCTAGTTACGCCTGGCTCGTAACAGAAACTGGGGGCTCGTTCGGGATCTGAGTTTATTTAACAGAATAATTCATACATACATTTGTTCAAATTATAGCTTATTTTCATTTATTTTAGTTTTGAAACCAGCAGCAAGCTATCCCGTCTTTCAATCAGGAAAATGGTTTAGTTGAACCTTCACAGGAGGAGTTTAAATTGGCTAAGAAATCTGATTTGCTCAATCTTGTAAAACATTATCAATTGTCTGATATTAAATCTTCTATGCGTAAACAAGAAATTAATTTTGTTCAAATTATAGCTTACTTTCATTTAATTTACTTTTGAAACAAAGCTATCATGTCTTTCAATCAGAAAAAGTTTTAAGCTGAACCTTCCAAGGAGAAAAATAATTTGGCTAAGAAATCTGATACGCTCAATCTTGTAAAACCTTATCAATTGTCTGATATTAAATCTTTTTTGCATAAACAAGAAATAAAGAGTATTTTGGCTCAATATTTAATTGATGAGGATATATTTGACGAGAGCGCACTTTCTCTCATTGTAGAATCCCCATCTAATACTGCACTCAAAGAGCTTGAAATCAGACTAAAATTAGAGGAAATGCAAGATAGAAAAATTATTTTAAAAACAGTTACAATTTGAGAGAGAGAGAGAGAGAGAGAGAGAGAGAGAGAGAGAGAGGAAAAACTGTTAGAACTTGAAAGAGAAAAAATTGGAAAAACGGTTAGAATTTGAGAAAAAAAACAAGACAGTTTAAAAGAGAAAAAGATGAAAAACAGTTAGAAAGAGAGAAAGAAGATTAAGATTGAGGGAATAAGAAGTTAAAAAAATAGCAAATCAGATTGAATCAAGAAAAAAATCCCATTTTGGTGTATCCAGGAATATAAGGCTTGTTCCTCCATTTCAAGAAAAGGAAGTTGATAAATGTTTTCTTCATTTTGAAAAAGAGCTGAAGATTTGAAATGGCAGAGAGAGCATTTGACCTTACTTTTACAAAGTGTTTTAATAGGGAAAGCTCGAGAAAGTTACACTCAGCTCGCTATTGAACAAACTTCTAGTAACATCACTGTAAAAGAGCTTATATTTCAGGGTTATGAGTTAGTTCCAGAGGCTTATAGGCAGAAATTTAGAACTTGTAGAAGAGAAAATGGTCAAACTCATGTAGAATTTGCTACAAATAAAGAACAGTTATATGATAGATGGTATTCATCTAAGAAAATAGATAAAAATCATGAAAAATTAAGACAACTTCTGCTTGTTGAGGAATTTAAACATTGTATTCATTCTGATGTTAAGTCATTCTTAGACGAAAAACATGTAGAAACTTTGGACAAGGCAGCTCGTTTGGCCGACGACTATTCTCTTACCCACAGAGTTTCATTTGTGAATAAACCAAAAATCAAATTTTTCACGCAATCAGTTAAAAGTAACTTCCAATAATCATTCTAGTCTAAAGAGTCAGCCTAATACACCAAAAAAAAGATCATTCAATGACAACAAAGGTCAAAATCCTTTATCTCAACCAACATATTTATTGTAAGAAAACTGGTCACATTGTTTCAGATTGCTTAACCTTAAAAAAGAAGCAACAACAACATGATGATGCTAAACCTACAGGTCTCACCACTTTATGGTCAAAACCTCACTCTTGCATTGAGAAGCAAACAATTGTCAGGGTTACAGAGCAAAAGTCTAATTCTATTAAGGAGATTTATGAACCATTCCTTTCAGATGGGTTTACTTGTGCACCTACCCCTATTATGATTTTGAGAGACACAGGTGCTTCTCTATCTCTTATTTGAACAGATAGTCTGTCTTTTTCTAATAAGACTTCTTCTGGAACTAGTGTTCTTATTCAGGGAGTAGAGTGTGAAAATCTTAATGTCCCTCTCCATACTATCCATTTAGTCTCAGAGTTTGGTTACTGGACCTGTGACTGTTGGTATTAGACCTTTCGTATCTTTCAAGGTGTTCATTTATTGCTAGGCAATGACTAAGTTGGTTATAAGGTTGTGGTTAATCCATTTGTAACTGACACACTAAATATAGCAGGATATTCCTTACCTTTACCCTTGTTGTGCAGTTACTCGAGCTATGGCTCAGAAGGCCATTCAAAATGACTTATTTGATTCTTTCATAGGTCAAAGTTTTGGTAAAGCTGATACACCTCCGACCCCTAGTCTTTTTGAATCACAGTCACACTTGTCAATGTCTGATATACATTCATCAGAGTCAAAAAACCAAGGCCATGACTCATTGTCAAGGTCACAACTTATCCAGGAACAACATAATGATCCTGAGATTTTGAAACTTTTTTAAAGGGCTTTGAATAAAGATGAAATTTCACAAGACCCAGTTTATTATTATAACAAGAATGGGATTTTAATGAGAAAAATGCGACTGCCCGTTGTTTCAGCTAATGATGATTGGGCTGTGCAACATCAAATTATGGTCCCAAAGACGTACCGCAACGAAATACTCAGTTAAGCCCATGAAACTCCCATGTCAGGTCAAAAACCTATCACAAGATTTTAGTTATTTCTTCTGGGCTGGTATTAAAGCAGATGTCTCTAGGTATTGCAAAACTTGCCATACTTGTCAAATGGTAGAAAAACCTAATCAAACAATACCAAAAGCTCACTTTGAGCCCATTCCTGCTTTTGATGAACCTTTTACTAGGATCTTAATAGACTGTGTTGGTCCTTTACCTAGAACTTAGTCAGTTCTGAGTATGTTTTGACAATAGTGTGTGCTTTAACTCGCTTCCCAGAAGCTATTCCTTTAAGGAATATCAAAAACAAAACAATGCTTAAGGCTCCTCTGAATTTTTTCACATTTGTTGGTGTACCAAAGTCTGTTCAATCTCACCAAGGATCCAATTATATGTCTGGCTTTTTTCAACAAGTGATGAATTAGGAATAAAGCAGTATAGGTCTTCAGCTAATCATCCAGAAAGCCGAGGTGCACTGGAAAGATTTCACCAATATTGAAAAATATGATAAAGGCATACTGTTTTCACAGTGAAAAGGATTGGGATGAAGGCTTTCATTTACTGTTATTTGCAATAAGATAATCTGTACAAGAATCTCTTGGTTTCAGTCCATTTGAACTACTTTTTGGACACACAGTACGTGGACCGCTAAAGTTGTTAAAAGAGAAAATTTTCTGACGATGGAATTTCACAAAATTTGCTTTAGTACGTTTCTGACTTTAGAAATAAGCTGTTAAAGGCAATGAGTTGGCTCGTTTAAATCTCAAAGTCACCCAAAGCAAAATGAAATCAAGATATGATGAGAATACAATAGAAAGAAGTTTCAAACCTGGTATAAGGTCATTGCTCTTTTGCCTATATCAGGAAAACCTTTACAAGCTAGATACTTTGGTCGTTATACAATTGACAGAATAGTCAGTGACTTAAACTATATTATAAACATACCTGGGAGGCGTAAGTAAAATCAAATGTGTCATAGAAATATGTTGAAAGAATATATTGATAGAGATAGCTCCATTTCAAAACCTGTAACATTGATTAACTCTGTTCAGCAGGAACATTGTATTCAAGAATTAGGTCATGCATTTGTGAGAAGTTTGAAAATTCTGATCTTGGTTCTGCAAACCTACCAAACTCAGTGACATTTTGGGAAATTTTGAACAGATATTTGCACACTTGGATCCACAACAAAAAGCTGAATTGAAAAAGCTAATTCAGGAGTATTAGCATTAATTCCGTGACATTCCATCAAGAACTAATATGATACATCATGATTTGATTGTTGAAAACTCCACATCCTTACGGAATGAATCCAGTGAAACAGGAATATCTCCGAAACGAAGTGAAATATCTTTTGGACAATGACTTGGTGGTGACTTCAAAACTTCATACTTCACATTTCAAACTTCAAACTTCACACTTCACTCTTCATAGATAATATGTTTGAAGTGTGAAGTAGGAGGTCTGAAATTTAAACTTCAGACTTCAAACTTCAGACTTCAGACTTCACATTTCACACTTCATACTTCAGACTCTACACTTCAAACTTCATACTTCGCACAAAATGTTTAGTTGGTTTCTGTCATTGTTCTGAGCAAAAGAAAGTCTTCATCGATGTCAACTCCAAAATAGAGGTTTAGCCGTCATGTATATTGTTTTTAACTTGCCATTTACAAGAAACTACCTGTGTTCTCCACACTTTAAGAAAAAGTCAAATAAATTTTCTTCAAAATCTGTTATATTGAAATAGTATAAATTACCTATGAATCATTTGCACCGTGGTGTTTTGATAGCAAGAAGTAGTTATCAGTGGACGAAACGTTATTATAGAACTTTGTCTTATCAATGACATTTCTCTAACACAAAAACTTGTTCATGCTGGCTACAGTATTTTCTCATTTGAGAGTGATAGTGAAAGCAGTTTTATCAAAACCATTCTTCATGATAAAATTGATATAAACTTGATTATCAAAATATTAAAATCATTAAACCGAATTATTCCATTCAAAATATAATTTTTTGATAGCGGTTATTTTTTTTAATTACGTGAGAGTGCAAAAAACGATAAAACAAGTGTGATAGTTTACAAACAATTAATACTTAAATGAACGAGTGTTTTAATTTTCTTCTCTTGCTGTACGTTACGCTTTCAACTGTTACGTAATGTGCATGATTGTAATGCAGTTACGGAATTTTACATACTAACTAGACGATGTGGTGTAAAAACATAGGATTAATTTCGTTTGTTACGTAACACTTAACATAAAAGCAATATATGTCAACACAGTTTGGTCAGTTTCAATTCTACAATGGTTATCATCATAGATATACAAAACAGATTGTGTACATTTTTAGTCCACGTTTAAATTTAAATAATAATTTTTTTTCTGGTTCATTGACATGTATTATAGAACAATCAGGACGCTGGTGGAGCAACTATACATTTTATCGATGTTTTTCATTAATCTATACACAATATGTGCCCATGCGACATTATAATAAAATACTGAAAACAGACTGAATGATTGTCAAATTTATTAATATATATTGAATCATTTTGTTTAGTTGTTATTTCGAGGTTATATAAAGCAACCCTTCAACAGACCGATATACTGCCTAAAAACATTATAAGAACCGATAAACTGCCTAAAAACATTAAACTAAAATTATGTTTTACCATTTTGACCAACATTGCCACGTGTAGAATCTGAAAACCAATAGAACCAATAATTAGATGAATAGTATCATAACGTGTACAATAAAACTTTTATATAAAACACATTCCAATCCAGTCTATACATTAAATTTACATGTTAGACAAACGAATATGTATTACAGTGATACTTAAGGCATTTTACACTGAATCAATGTACCAGTCTATACATTGCTTTTTACATATTAGACAAATGATTACAGTGATACATGTATTTAATGCTACGTTAGTATACAGATTGTAAACTGTATCAATTTACCAGTCTATACATTATTTTTACAAATAAGACAAACGAATATGTATAGCAGTAAACTATCTAGAATAGTGGTTTTACACCTGACTCTTAAAAATTCAGTTCAAGTATTTAATTCTCGTAGATAAAAAGCTTATTTAAAACAATATGAAAGTATGTAGATACCCTTTTTATTTTAGTCTTACATAATGTTAATACACATATGCTCATTATATAACAAACGTCTCCAGTGATTTAGAAAGAGGTTTTGAAATGCATGGTATAGCAATACTCTATGTTTGCAGTTGAATACTTTTGGAATATAGAACATTTACCAACAAACACTCACGACCTTTGCTATTTGTACTTTACCTGAGACATTGATTTCAAATTTAACAAGTAGAATTGTGTAAACTTACAAACAAATAAATTCAACTTTACTCGGATAGTTTGCTTTATTTAAATTATCGCTGTGTTTGTTCCGTTGCAAGGGTTCGAAGAATTTGAAAATCACTTTTAGATTCTGATTCCTGTCTATGAATTTGGTTATTATTTGATTCAAAACAAGGTTTAGGATATGTTTATAATTTCGTGTTAAGATATCTTTAAATATATGTTAAAACTGCTTGGCACTTTTTACGAATTAAGTACTTACTTCTTAGTTTTAGAGGTGCATAATAACAGAAGCTCATATTAATGTGTTGAACTTCTCTTGCACTGTCAAGAATTGTGAGTGTTTCTTCAACAACATCGAATCCATCAGTCACTGCTTCACAGTAACTCCCAAGATTCTACAGGTAAAGAGAGAGCAACGGATGATATTTTACTGCCGTGTCAGGCTACTGCCGTGTCAGGCAAATATGTACTGGACATATAGAATGAAGATATCATACACCTACTGGTTTTCTTCCCTTGGATACAGCCTATGACAAATAAGTACCAAGTGTTATACATTAATGTTTGTTGCATCTTGATAGATTTTAATCTTCGATCTTTAAAGCTGAATACTAGATGCACAAATCAATGTCTACATTTGTCTTGATTTAAAAAAATACTTTGATCTAAATGTATAGGTGTGAATGCATATATCATATTTAGAAATACATGTACTTATTTAAAATCAAATACACGTACTTATTAAAAAGACACTGTAAAAGACTTGCTCTTCCGTTTAAATTAATTACCTCTGTGTACTCTTCTATGTTGTACATTTCTGAAACTAAACTATGCTTAAACTAAATGCTATGCTTTCAGAGCCATACGCATAAGAAAACATGTTTTGCGAAATAACAGACAGACGGACAGATACTTTTATTCACTAAAGGTATATATATATATATTACAAAAGTCCTATTAACATGCCCGAGACATAGCTTAAATTGAGAACTCAGCTGTTTCACTAGCACTGGTCCGAGAGAACGATTCTCTGGCATATTTGTAGGACTGACAGCATGAGGATATGCAAATAGTTTTTATAAACAAAGTAATGTTATTACAAGTTATAACAAATAAGGCCAGTCCAGAGTTTGATATCGGAATTATCATCTTGCTTCTTGGGATCGCTCACTTAAAAAACGTTAATTCTTAGCTGTGCATTATCGTGAATTAGATCACAGAAGTTGAGATGCTCAGTAGTTCAGATTACGAGACCTTTAGGCCGAGTGGTTTAATTACCCACACCTCAACGACTAACTGTGATCTAATTTTCACAGCTATGAATGAACTATTTTGATTGTAACATAAATAAAACAGTAATTTTAACATTAATTGTCGCTTTCCTAGATTCTTGTGAATAATAAACAATGGCAGAAATTCGGCAGATTTAACGTCCATTATTGGCAAAATTTGACGTCATATATCTGCTTTCACTTCTATCCTCGTTCAACCGTGAGTTATTGCTGAACAATGCACGATTCATCAGTTCTATGTATATAGAGACGACGTCGCGAGCCATGTAAGAATCTTAATTTTATCATGAATGAAATAGTTAATAATCATTTTTAGAATTAAAAACAAACAAATATACTTAAATATTCGTTTAAACTGTGTAAGACTTGGCTACTTTTCATTTCCTTTTATATTCAATGAGATCGTTAGTGACAATGTTATAGACTACTAAAATCAATCGATATGACAAGTACGCCTTGCACTCTTGCTTAAATATATATTCTTAGCTGCGCTTCGATGACCATTCAAAACATACTTGTCATGTCTTAAATGATATTTTCAACTCCAAGTCGTTTAACCCCGTATCTAATAAAACTCTTGCTTGAAAAAGCGAAACCGTCTGTATGTCATAAAAATCGTTCTATTTTGTCACACACACACACACACACACACACACAAATATATATCTATATATATGTCTATATATCTATATATATATATATATATATATATATATATATAGAGAGAGAGAGAGAGAGAGAGAGAGAGAGAGAGATAATATATATATATATAATACCTTCATGAACACAAAAGGCATATCCCAGTGTACATCAAATGACATCGTGTCACCATTTCTTCGACAGAGCTTAATCTCGAGATCTACAATCAGAAAGAAAGCATATGACGTTCCTTACATGTTAATAAACAAGTAGATGTTTGACAAAAGAAGGTATTATACTTTTGAAATAAGAGCATTTTAAAAATAGGTTTCTAGATATTTCTAAAAAAGCTGCATAGCTGAAGTTCAGTGTGAAGAATAAAAGTTGGAATTGCCTTGTTACAGGGGTTTTTAGCATTCAGCATTTTAACAGCAATCTTTATTCAGCAATTGCACAACTGCTGGCGAGAAAGGCGTCATAAGAACTGTACTGATCAAACATAATATCGATATATATAACAACTAAGTTTCTTGTTAAATCAAACATCCGTTATGACTTTTGGCAAACGCACTTTTGTATCAAGTATCATTTATGAATTTGAAATTTAAAGTTCATACTAAAGAAGAGCAATATAATAGCACATGCTTTAACAGGGGAAATCAAAATTAGTGAACGAACGATCATCCTTATTATGCTCTCTTAATGTGTTTAAGAATTCTGTTAAGTCTTACCACTTGTGTTCCTGTGTACCTTAAAGTAAGGCAGAAAACCGTCACTTGTCCAATAACGAATCGTTGGTAAAGACATATTATAATGTACGTCACTAAATCCTAAAAAAGAGGACATACTAGCTCATATATACTAACGCTCAGCAGAAATATGTTTTTATTCCTTAAATGGCCATAATCAATTAACATTATTAAAAATGTGATGAGAAATTACTAGCATGTTAAAGATAACCAATAATCCTAATATTTTTAATATTCTTTGGTATTGTATGTGTTTTTTTTTTGTAAAGTGAGGAAGAATATGGACCTCTACGACCCGTTACTGTTGGAAGGGGAGAATAAACTTGTAAAAGACGAAACTCTTGCTTTTTTTACGATTTCCTTCTTCCTTTATTCACTTGATAAGGTGTTTTCATTTTTCAAACGGAGCTCCATTATATCTTATAAACACAGCAATCCGTATATAACAAGTACATTTGTTTAAAGGAAAAGGCAACCCTAAAATTAAGTATGTCTTATATCCAAAATATCTTGAAATCATTCAAAACAAAGAAAGAAGTTTGAAAATTGGACTTAAAATAAGCAAGATATTACTAAGTTTGTGATGTCACTCCCAGACTCCTATAATTATATTATCAGAAAATAATACTGTTTCTAAAAGTTTCTTCATATGTTTATTTTAGATACTATGGGTTTTGATATCAGTTTACAGATATGATTTTGTTTTGTTTGTTTATTTGGAACTTAACGTCGTTTAAAAGTATTTCAGTCATATCGCGACGTTCAGCCCCGGAGAAAGACCCCGGGGGACCCCTGTGCACTATTTCAGGCACAGAATGCACCCGGGCAAGACCACCAATCTACCGCAAGTCAGCTGGAAGGCTTCCTCACTTGAAAAATCTTAAGTGCCTAGACCGGGATTCGAATCCACAGCGGTGAGGGGCTGAGAGATTGCAAGTCAACGACTATAACCACTCGGCCACTGAGGCCCCCACAGAAATGATAATAAAACATTAAGTATAATTCATTTATAAAACAAAGTTATCAGCCCTTTTAGAACCAATTTATGGACAAACTCTAGCTCATCTGCATAATTTATGCAAATGGGCTTCCACTATTTTATAATTTTGAAATTCTTACAGTTTCTTTAACTTAGGTCAGAATTTTAAAATGTCTTTCAATGTTGTTATTCTTTTAGCATAAACTTCAATTCAAGATATTCGGTTGCCTTTTTCTTCAAGGTTTTATGAATCAAGGATCAAAACTTCTTCTAACTCGGACTGATTCAAGTGAATAATATATTTTTAATATATTCATAACATGTAAAATTTAAATGAAATGGTTAGAAATACGATAATCAATGTACCGATATAACAGAACGTAAAGTATCAGTAAGTCCAATCTACTTTTAAAAGAGGAAGCCGGCAGACCAAAATACATACCTTATGAACAAACGTTTTATAGAATATGAGTGTCCTCTTTACGTTCTTATCTTTATGACTATAAGTCCAATTGGGATTTGGAGTTAAAAAAAAACACTTATGATACTTTGAAAAAATAATAAATTTTATGATCAAAAGGAAAGCTTCGATTTAGCAATAATAATCATACCAGACGGACATCCTTTACTTGCTCCAAGCAGCATATAGTTCCCATCAGGCCATCGTGTGTCTATATGTTGTTGTTTCCATTCATGCTTGAAGCAATAATTTATTTGAAATGAAAAATTCCCAAATGGCCCAGCTAAATTTGATTTTATCTTCGATGATAACGTTGTATTATCTGTGCTTGATTGTGATACTACAGAGTGCAATGTCGTTATTGGAAACGTAGTAGTAAAATTAATATAGCCAGGACTCCATCCATGACTAATAGTCTCGGGGCATCCAGTTGAGGGCATCAATAATGCAAAGGGGCCTTTTGGCCACTTACTGTCGTACATCTCTGAAACAAATGCGACGAATAAGGATTTTTATGCATATAAAAATTATAACAACAAGGGAATGGTAAACGTTTGCATTTGAAAAATACCCAAAAAATCACATTTGTCAATAAAAATCAAAGGGCCAAATATTCGAGTCCTCATTAAAATAGATCCGGGGTTTCAAACATTGAAACACAAAGTAACAGTACGATAAATCACTCTATGTATTTATCTGTAAAACAACACACAAAACATTACTAAATAGCACATCATTAATACAGCTCAGTACTATTTATACCAAAATGTGTTTGTTTAACAAGTTCTATCAATTTGTTTCCAAACCATGCGAGATTGAAATGGCGCCTTTCAAGCCCAAAAATGGTTGTATAGTAAATTTTAACAGAAAATAAGGTTATCTTTTATATGATAATATCAACTTAAAGTGACTGAGATTAAACTCACTTGAAGTTCAAACTGATTATTTGTATTATTTCTTTTATCAACGCATTACCTTTACCAATCTTTTTTTCTTTTTGTTCGATGTAAAAAGTAAATATTTTAGTTCAACACAAATAGCTGATGCTAAAAGCATTGCATGCATATGAATATTTTCGAGACGCAGACCGTGAATATGACAACTGTATACTGCAGACACAGTGCTAAAAATGTAAGTGTAATATACACAAACATTTCATTGATACGCCGTCATTTCAGTATCCATAAAATCTGTTAAAAGTTGCATAATGACTTACAATATTAACAGTAAGTATACGAGTATAATAAATTGAATGTAACTACTGTCCGAATCTAAACACATTGAATGTAAATATTGTCCGAATATATACACATTCGAAAGAAACATTTTCGTGAGCATACGCAGTTCAGTAGATTTTTTGTACACATATACAATTGTGGATGACCTGAACGAGATGATCCAAGAACTTTATCTGCCACTTCATGCTAGGGTAGCGTGTCCCTGTTCTACTCTACATGTCCTATCTGCTATTATTCGACACATAACATGACACGCATTACACCGCCAAAAACTACAAAATGTCAAAAATGTTGCATAACCAAAAGTAATTTATTTGTTTCTTTCCAAATGTTTTACAAAGCTAGCATTTGATGTTACATTTATATCCTGTCCCCGTGTTCACAAAGCATTTGTATCTTAATTTGATATTTCCAAGTGAACTTTGAGTTAATGAGTATTTTATATCGATTTTCAGTTTCAGTAAGGAATTTATCGTGTTGTTTAGGTCAAAATGGCAAAACAATGCAATCTCAAAATCAGATGAGACTGAACATAGTTTGTGAACACGGGGCCAGATCGATCAATGCTTGATTTATGTGTCTAAAAGAATATTACCATATTCACACAGAATCCCAGTGAATCTAGGAGGACACCTGCAGACACAGTATGTGTCGGTGTATTCTATCTTACCCTTGTTTAAACACTGTATCTCGGAGCAGTCTGAAAAATATGAAGCTTATAGTTTATACAAATACGGAAAAAGGATCCGCGTAAGCGCGGAAAATTCTCATGAAGAAACAAATAGGCAGGCCGATATGTGAGTGACAGAAATCACAAGACACTGAAACGATAGAAAATTCTCTATTGTACACCCTTTACAAAAATATCATTTTTAAAAACCTAAGCAAAAGAACTGAAAATTTTGTAACATTATTTGAAAAACTCTAAAATAAGCTTAATCTCAGAAGAGTCACTTGCCTGAGTAGGGAGTCTTTGTTCGACAATAGCTGTGTGCAACTCGGGTGAAACTTTTAAAACAGTGAGTTAACCAAAACGATGGTAGATGTTGTTTATTTATTCTTTTCTACATCAGCAGATATATAGGATCTGTCACGAGTTGTCCTTTGAGACTTTTCTGAAATGAGTCTAGAAATAAGTTATTAAGGGAGTCTTTGGCGAGCTTAATAAATTTTTTCTAGATGCGTTTCAGAAAAGTTTATCTCAAAGGCCAACGAGTGTCAGATTCTTCTTATCACGTTACTAAACGCTGCTTTTTCGTGCAAACACACGTTTTGTTTTGAAGGTTTCCCGAGGAATGGACCAACCAAAGCATAGTTCTAATGAAGTTTTGTGACGTTTTGTGACGTCATTTCGCTTATACTAAACATGTTACAGATAAGAAAATACTATCTCGTTATACTAACCCAGAGACAAACGGTATCATGTGATAAAGAAAAGTATGTGTTTTATAAATTGTCTTGAAGAATTATTTTTTATATTATAATTAATAACAGATTGAACTTTTTCGCCCTCTGACAATAAACGAAGATTTATACAAATATATACCCGTATCTTAACATTGTGTTTTCCAGAAGTCAAGAAAATGAAACTGTGACATTATTAATAAGAGCATCGTTGTTTGTTTATTTATTAGGATTTAACGTCGCTTTAACAGTATTTCAGTCATATCGCGACGTCCAACTCATCACAGGTGGAGGAAAACCCCGAAGAGCCTCTATAAACTATTTCAGGCACAGAGTGCACCCGGGTAGAACCGCCGACCTATCGCAAGCCAGCTGGAAGGCTTCCTCACTCAAACCCACAGCGGTGAGGGGCTGAGAAATTGCAAGTCAATGACCATAACAACTCGGCTACAGAGGCCCCTAAGAGCATCGTTGTGATCAATTAAAACTACAGAACAGTAGGTGATATATACTTTTTACCTGTTTATTCTGTTATTTAGTT
>JAULCC010006461.1:0-10413 GCA_032358795.1 Nuttallia obscurata | reverse complement strand
AGGCAGAGATATTGCATTGTTTTTATCTAAGCTAGTACCTATGTTTTGTTTTTAAATTGAAAACTGCAAACATGCGGAGCATAATCTATAGTAAAGATGAGCGAATGGTTCTTAGCATCTAATTTAAAAGAATGAATGTTATACGAATTCAAAATGAAGCGTTTCATAGTTCAGTGTTAAATATTTAGATTACTTGAAAACTTCAAACAAGAATACATTTTCAGCAAATGTGTGCAGACTAAACACTTACAATAAATATCATATATACCTACGTGTTTAATTGTATGTATAACTGTTTATATGTTAACTAATTGTTGATAAGTGATACAGATATTAAG
This sequence comes from Nuttallia obscurata, assembly GCA_032358795.1. Classification (NCBI taxonomy): domain Eukaryota; kingdom Metazoa; phylum Mollusca; class Bivalvia; order Cardiida; family Psammobiidae; genus Nuttallia; species Nuttallia obscurata. Next base: position 10,075 of record JAULCC010006461.1, on the reverse strand, counting down.
ACATCACCTTTTTGACGGATATGGAACACTCCAGATGAGTCCTATGATTTTGTTTAAATTCCATTTTGAAATAATCTGTAGATACTAAAATTAACCATCTTTCACTTTGCAATAATTTTTTTCCTAGTTATAGCAACATACAAGTTACCTCCGACATGCGATATAACCTTAATTAAATGGCGAGTATAATTAAAGAAACCTGGAAATAGTTTTTACACGTATTATGACATATGCGCCCAAGTTAATTTTTGCGTACGCTATCTCAGAAAAACGTTTGTATTTGTTCTTTAAACACATATAAAAGAAAAGTAGAGATTATCATATACAATATATGGTTTGCCAGTCGTCAACTATAAATGGATATGTAGCTCTAGACAACATGCACAGTTGTCAAATATTAAACTCATTACTATAATACAAATAATTTAAAAAGTCAATTTTAATGTGGTAATTTTAATTTATTCTTTTTCGGATATCCTTTGATTTAGACATATCATATTCCCACACAAAGTATTCAGTAACATATTATTTAAACTCACAAGGTACGTATTTATCATGTACTTTTTATGGTTTCCATTTTTCATTCTGATTTAAATGAAAGTTACAAATAATGTTAACTACTCACTATTGAAAATTAATCAAACTTTCCATATTTATAGGTTTTGATGCAAGAAACCACACAAAGTTGTTTAAGTGTAAGAAATGAGAAAAATGAAAAAACAATACCACTTTCAAATTATCTGTCAAGAAAATAATCGTATATTAAAATAAATGTTTAATCGTTGTTTAGATATATTTAGAGATTTCTGACGTGAGTTATTCTTATATGCAAACTCATTGTGCTTTTTTGATATGTTATATATAAAGACAACTCTATATCAATTCAGCAATTCAATAATCAATATGCTTTTAAATAGAATTGCATTTTGGGTCAGGGCCTTTATCTTTAAAACAAAACAACATAATCTTAACAAATATATTTATCTACTCGTACTAGTATCTTTGGAAAGGAGCTACTGAAATGAAAATATTTATATAACATACATTATTTGTCATACATTTCATGATTAGTGTTTCCTATAAAATCGGACCCATAGCAAAATGTAAAAAAGCATCTTGTTGAAACAGAACACTATAATACAGCCACTCTAACTAAAAGTGAGTAATTCTCCAGTTTCACCAGTGGTCAGTATATGAACTTTCTGTTTCTGACATACATGTAAACGTGGGACTGCATTATAGATATTTGCAATATGAAACAGTGGCATACATTTAGACTTGAGAAACGACGTCAAACAACCAAATAAATTCGACATTTTATTTTATTAAACTTTCAGAAAATGAAACAAGTTAAATAACCAGTTTTAATTGGATACCATGATATATGTTGTGGTATTTAATAATTGGGACAACGTAAATATATAGATTTTTAAATTATGAGTAATCAAAGGACGTAAGCCATAACTTAATCACTCTTAAAGTGTGCATTAAATAGAGGATATTTGTATTTTTCAGTTTCAGACAAGATGTTTTATTTCATCGAGTGGAAATCAAGGCCATATGGTCACGACTGGTGAAACCAGCAGTGAAATTTTGGCTTTTGCTTTCAACGAGATGAAATACATTCTTATCTTTTTCTGACAAATATTCTTTAATTATGTTTCCTTTATGCGCGTAAAGACGTTTTATAGTCATGAATTACCAGATCTGAATGTACTGAACATAAATTGGCTCGAAGAGACTTCAAGTTTTCGGTATTTTGCGGTATTTGTTTTAAGTTTGTTTATTGATAATCACTTTAAGGAATTAAAGACAAAGAATACAGAGATAAACAGTTACCTACGGATCCTAATAAGATCATACACACACTTAAGTTTAAAAATCTTTTACAATAAGACTTCGCTCCTTTTTATCTCTACACATTTATAAATAACATCATCAGACAGCTTACATGTATATCTTTATCTATGTCTGCCATTAATATGATGATACTGATTGCAGTCAAGTCAATGTTTATTAATCCTGAAAAAAACCCTGATCATTTCAATATTGTATCAAATGGTGACAAACAATATTGAGCAAATGATTACAAAATCTGTTTAAAGAGCTGACAGCTATAGATTAAATTTTGAACTTTCTGGTAATGTAAAAAATATAATTAAACTGATATCTTCAGAGTTTGACTTGCTACAGAAATTCTAACTTTTAGGAAACAATTAAATGATGGTTGATATTTTGACCGATATAAAGACTGAAAACTATTTATAGGTAAGATGCTTATCTCTGTATTCTAGGTATCTGAGGGCATTGGACAGCTAGTATATACGAGACTCCACCCCATCCCCAACCCCGAACAAACGAATAAAAATTATTTATAATTATAGACTAATGTAAAATAAAAAAAAATAATTGCACCATGTTGTGACTGCAAATATCAATTAGCAGATGAGAATACCTAATGCAAAAAACACCAAAGAAATGCTCTTGCTTATCAAAAAAGTTGTATTGGACCCGTGGCCAAGATGTTAATCCTATCAGTGCCCTGTGATTAGGTTATGTTAATCTCTCTTTCTCTCTCTCTGTCTGTTTCTCTCTTTCTATCTCCCCAATTAAACCATACGATGACAGCAGGTAAAAATGTATCCGTTCAATGTATTTAGATTCGCAATGCCCAGGAAAAGATTCAACAGCTCTTTTTGGATGTATTTATTGTATAAATTTAACCATTTTATACCAAGAAATATATTTAAGACATTGGATTAATTGATGAAGGTACCCTAACAACGTGTCACTCATTTCTCTACTCCCACGCATGTTCTGTTCTATCAAGAGTAGAGTTTTGATAGGTTGCTTTCATACAATTGGGTTTCTTTTACGCCCGCATCCCACCGTTTCGATGTTCTAGATACTACCTTCTATGGTTATTTTAACTTATGAACACAGTTATAGTTTACTTCGTACAAAGATGTTAGTGAAAGCACATAAGAAATTCGTGCGAACATCGTGCCCGAGCCTCTTTCGTCTTAGAATTTCGTAAACTTACGATGTTTAGTGAAATGGACCCTTGAGGAGAAAAGCTAGTACAACCTCGTAAATAGCGAGGGTTACACTTTATCTTTAAAGGCAAATTATTGATAAAAATGACAAAAGTTTATCAATATTTCGTCCATTTACAGAGAACACCATTTTTCGACTCTTACGTTTTAGAAACTTTGATACATTGTTACTTATGGAAACGTTTATGTCTGTTTATGAATGCAACAACAAGATAACGAATTTAAACATTCGTATTGTTATTTGAGAGACCGTTGCAGGCTGTTACTATAACGATCATAAAGAAAATATGTTCCCTTTTTAATTACTCAGGTATTATAGTATGACATATTACGTGTAAAAGCTTGTTCATTCTGTGAACATAATTACCATAACACGTTGTGTCTAAATGTTTATATACATGCTGTAGCAAGGTACACTTTCTCTACTACAGAACAAAATGTAAGAACAGTCGAATCAAATGATGGCAGTGTCAAAGAATAGTTTGGTTGTTGCAGACTGTCAGATAACTGTGTGGTCTATTTAACGATCACCAGTAAGTATGATGTCCACTGAAGCTGTAATATGTAACACAGTCCAGCAGCAGCTACATATGTCAATATTTTACAAATCGTGATTTCACTCCTTTCAGACGGTCAGATAACTGCTTGGTCTGCCGGTGGATCATCGGTTAGTACGATGGCATCTGAAGCTGTAACATGTGGGTCTGTCGAAGAAAGTGCAACGCTTTCTATAACTCTGTTGGCGACCGCTACTGATACACCCGTTTCATATGCAGTAACAACTCAACCTTCCGGTACTACGGGCACATACACATTTGCCATTGGCTCCTCTTCAGGCGTGCTGACACTTGCAACGGGGACATTGGATGCCGAATCAGATACATCAATCGTAGTCGCCATTACGTAAGTAGATACAAATATATTAATTATTTAATTTAATCAGATTCATGCAAAAATGTTTTTTCTTCATCTAGTTCAAAGTGTATTAAATATTTATACAGAAAAAACAGTCGCAATTTATAAATCTATTGTCGAAACTATAGATATATTACTATTTAAACACAACATATTACTGCCAAACATACAGATGTCACTTGTAAAACAGACTGTGCATCCGCCTATATAACATAAGTAAAAGCGACTTTAAGAGTGCATGGTTTTCACTCAATTCGTAGATAAGGAAAAACTAAAGATGAGCGGACAAATATTGCATTGTGTTTGGTCAGCGAAAATGAATTATTTTTGCCGATAAAATGTTTCGTCATATAACATAGGTCAGGTGCTTAGAAATAATGTGATTGTATAGGAATTTGCGACTTCCAAAGCAAAAGCAAATGATCAGCAGGAAAACATAAATCAAGAGATAAACTTTACCACCTACCACTTACAAAATTAGACCCCTTTAAAAAGAAGCATTACACATTAGAATGCTATATCACATCTTGAATTCTGACAGCATCCCTGATTTTATTATTAAATTCAAAGTGTAGTAGCATTAAATATTTGCTTTCACATATTTTCAGTGGAACAGATAGTGCGGGAACCCCCAACACCGGAGTTCTGACATGCACTATCACCGTAAACGATGTCAACGACCAAACTCCTGCATTTACAATACCAAACACATGCTTGACCGTTGTTGATGCGGCAGGGTCAGGTAAATGCTACTAAACTCATTACTTTTATTTCATGTTCATATCTATTTAAATTTCCCTTGCATTCGTATGCATGCTATGTACAACGAGCATGATGGTAATTATTATTACAGATTTGCCTTGTTACCAGGAATAAAAATATTTTTTACATTAAGTTACATTATGAGAATATCAAAATAGCTCAATCATACATGTAGGTAACGTTGCTTTAACATTATTTTTTGGAGAGCGCATTTACCTTGTTTTGCAAATAATATTGATAACCAGTCAGACATAAGCTATCATTGGCAAATAAAATATAACGATAACACTTGCTATATTAACAGCTTATTTGTGAATTATTTTAACGTTTATGTTTAATGAGTACCTATTTACCAATAACTTTAATACATTTGGAAGCTTATAATATCATAGAATAAAGAATAACATCATAGAAACGGGTAGAACTTTATAGAATGATATGGAAACTTATAGAATATTTAGCATATTGGGGATTATTCAAGATGGCTATATTTGGCATACTATTTGTAAACATATGATGACATGATCTTTTGTCATCAACTATTCGCAAGATTATGTCATATGTTTTTTGAAAAGCATATAAAGGGCTGAGGAGTTATGTTTGGGTTATCTTTGGTTAGTCTACAGTTATTATGTGTGTCACTTTGTGGAAAAAATCTGAATTATTCTTTGGATATTATTTAATGACACAAGCTTTGTGGATAATTCATATTTAGGAGGCGATTTTATCTAAAAATGCTCAGGAACATTTCGCAGCCGAATTTAGAACTTTAACAAGACATTGAACATGATCAGGAATAGTGTATGATATTTCGACCTGTTACATGTAATTAGGTATTTATTCTTTATTTCAACTTTGTAATTTTGAATTATATATTTTTTTTTCATGCTTTGTCTTCCTCTTTTCACCTGGCTCGTAACACATTGATGTATGAACATACTTGTATTATAACAGGAACGGCAATTGCGACAAGAACGGCAACGGATAGCGATCAAGCAGCACCAAGCAACGCTTTAGGCACTTATTCGATAACTGGTAGGTTTTTACTACTCACCAAACATCGCTAATGGTTTTTAAGCAACTCTAAAGACATTAAACGCATTAGCTGTTCATTATTCCTTTTTTGAAAAAAGCATTTCAAACAATCATTGCTTTAAAAGAATATTGTTTTCCTTGATGTATCTCTCTGATTTTTATTAAGATGTTTTAACTAGTTGCAAGCAATTAACAATTAACAAGTTTTAGAATCTGTTTTGTGGAACGGGTGCGACTATCGTGGACTACTATGTGTAATATTTTCTTAAACATGTAACATAATAACGTTTCTCGAAAATAATTAATTGAAGTTGTCCTTGTGATTTCGATGTATCTTTGGAGAAATCACACAATCATATAAACAACATCAGTTTTCAAATTACGATGATTTGTTTAATCTGAATTAAAACGAGTGCCTTTGAATAATTCAATCGTGTTTTTTTAATAGGTACTAAATTTCTTTTCTTTTATTTTCTTGTTAGGACCAGTACGTTGTGATTATCAATGTCATGAGAAATGTCCTATTCGGGTCTCTTAACAGGGATACAAGGGAACACCATAATCCCTTCACTATTGTGTTCTTATATATTTAGGGAAGCAATGTATCAACATAGTATTGAATATTAACGATTGAATTTGAAATTTGTGGCATCAGTTGTGCTGTCACTAACGTCTAAATTTTGCAAAGGATAATGAATAAAACATAATTTGCGTACAAGGTTGAATTCACCTTTGATACACGAATTAATGTGTGTATCTATGTTTGCATTATGGATTACGTATTGTTCACTTAGGCATGTCTATAATACATATATAACCAAAGTGACGAAGATATATTAACTTACATCGATAACTAGTTCACCGTTCGCAATATTGTTAAGGCTGAAAATGCACCAACATGTACGGTTATGCCGGACGTTCTATTTTTTGTTTCAGCGGCAAGCAATACAAATACTGATTTTCTGATTTCTGCTGCTGGAGCTATTACAACTGCAAATGCCCTTTCAGCAGCCACTACATCGAGTTACACTCTAATTATCCTAGCACCTGATACGGGGACGAACCCAAGTGCGTTAACAGGCACAGCGACCCTAACTGTCTGTGTTGGTACAGATTGCTGTTCGGGAGCAGCCGCTTTTGGATTAAGCTGGATGGCGCTGATGATGGTTTTATCTCCATTATTGAAGTAATCTTTGCAAAACGATTACAAACTACTTAAACATATCAACATTTCAAACAGTGGTTGAATCCTTGAATGAACATTTACATTTTTTGATTTGTGGTTTAAAAAAAGAATTGAATTGGTAACAAAAACAAAACACCAGGGAAGTGTGTCCATGTCTTATTTCAAATGACTGTGAACACGATATTGAAATGGTACATTGAAAAGGGAACATCAATGATTTTGTAACGAGGGAACATCTGTTTGTATTTATCTGAATACTTTAAAACATTAAACAACGAGTTTAGTACCTATCAACATTTACGTTGAGAAATAGTAACACAATACTGAAACAAATTGTATATAGCAGTTTTAAATGAGTGCAGTGCATGTCGCTTTCTTTTGAAGTTATTTCTTTAAAAATTCGTTATTGTTGAAAAGTCCTAAAATGAAATGCAGTTTTAATATGCATTGATAACTAGGATTGTCAACAGCCCTTTGGTCTCTCAAAGTCTTTTTCTTAAAATTAACAAAATGTTTCTACAACCTTTTCATATTCAATCAGAAAGGATAAAACAATTATGTTACTTTATGTTCTTTTCTTATTTGTAAAATGTCTTAAGATTTGATAATAAATATTAGAAGCGACACTTTTTGTTATCTTACTGTTCTGGTTTTGAACATTTTGCCTGACTAATGTAAAAAACATTCAGTTTTTTGTTCTATCTGCCATTGACAAACTATTATTAATTGTTGATTAAATGTTATAAATACACTAACAGTATGTCTGACGCATAAGTAATAGAATACATTTGTAGTGTATGTGTTTGATAAATAAGTGTTAACTGTTAACAACATGTTCAAAATATAAGATATTGTTTCGAGCTGAAGATGTGACATACTGATGTTACATAAAACGAATCTCATTGCCAATTGATGACAATGACAACGGCTCATCAAAAAGATAAAAGTATACACAGTATGCTTAGTATGCCAGTGTACAGTAAGAGTATTATATCATTGGCGGCAAGCAAAGTACAATAATGAAGGAGAGGTTTCATTTTAGTTACATAATGATGAAAAACATAAGTATAGTAGTGAATATCCAATGACATTGGATATTATACTTAACATGCAATAAAAATGAAGAGAATATTCAAGGCACTTTGCGTTCATGTGACGGTATGGTATATGATAAACATTGGCTAAATACAAAACGTGAACAAAAAATAGCTATTCTCTACTCATCTTTATGAAAAAAGTGCATTTAATTTCTAATATTTTCTAGCCAGCAAAAAAATGATTTCCTTTTTTCTTAAAGCGTGAAACAAATACGTGGATACCGTTTTGTATGATTTCAACTTATTTTGTTGACATCAACATGTGAAATTGATTTATGTTGGGTCTTAAGTAATACTTACCTGGTATGTATAAAGTACGACTATAAAAATAATAACTACAACCTAGCAAGAACTGGTATTCATCTTGAACGACATTGCCTGTACACAATTTACATACTCTATTGTGCCAATAGATGTTTTGATAATGGCATCTCTCAATCTCAAATTCAAGAGTCCCTTATCTAAGGTTCACATAAACATAATGAAATGTCTTTAGGTCCAAGATATCAAGGTATGTTTCAAACGCAAACTTGTTGTTGTAAGCAGAACACAGGTTTAACCTAGGGTTTGAAATGACTGATGCATTCAATTCTTAAAAAAAACCCACAATCTTTAAGTCTTTTTATAAACTGGTGTAGGAAAAGAGGTTCAGATGTCACTGCTTCATTTTGCCAAATTATCATACCAAAACCATTTTCTTGTAAGCAAAAACGTGCGTTTGTTACCCAATTTATATGCCCGTTTGCATCATCAATTAACATCATATCATAACATTTTTTACAAAACGAGATCTAGGCATGCGTATAACTTTTAACCAGTACTTTAAACATCGTCTATGGATTTCTTTGTATAAACAAAGACGAGTGCATTCCCCCAAAACATCTTGAAGCTTTTTTGATTTGCGCACATTAATTTTTGACAGGCATAATAATGCCCACGTTATAATTGTTTGCTCCCCATAGTTCTGATCCATTCATTAACACAGATGATATCTTAGCATCAAATATCATAAAGAAAACAGTCTTTGATAGCTGGCCATAGCTATGGGGCGATTTAAATACTGAAATAAAGGTTCGTTTAACTTTTGCGCATACTTCATGAATCATTGCATTCATAGACATCTGTCTTGTAAAACTTAGTCCTATGTAACAACATATATTTACAATATCCACTTTTATATTTCTATAACTCCATGTTTCATGTCTAGATAATATACCTCCATTTTTAATTGATGATTATATGTTTCCAAGATTAGCCCAGTCTAAATATATGATACATTTAAATTAGGAAGCATACGTGTTTTATTTTATAATCAGCAGTAAAAAGTCATTGTAAAACAATTTCTTTACAGAATTACAGATTTTTGGTAATGAATACAGAGAGTAACCTTTGGAGTTTTCCGCAAAGTGTTTTGAAATAATCATAGAATTTAAACCTATGAAACATCGATATGATTTGTTATTTCATTGCTTCTTACTGTTGAATTTGATAAATGGGTATAAAAAGAGATGCATTACCATTTTTTTTGTTGAGTAATTGAAATATTAAACAAAATTAATTATGTTTGATTTGTTGTCATTATTGGTGTTATTTCAAAATTTAAAATGTTACAATTATTATTTTACAGATAAACAAGGTAACAATAATCAAATACAATTCTCAACAATAACTATCAGATTTGCTTATTTTAGTTACATAATGTTTATGAGCTTCATGTTAAAGAATACGGTGCTTCTTAACCTAAATTGACTTTCATAAAAAATACTACTGCAGGCTATATCAATTTAAATTGCAGTGGATTTATGTGCAGTCTAGGTTCCTAGTTCACAAAGTATTATCAATGTCAGCTAAGAATTAAATCGTTTTCTGAATTTTCGTTTGCTACATTAACCTACAATCACAAGAATTTTCTGATTAAAACTGAAGATCAATATAAAACATGAAAAAAATAGTAGAACATATAGATGACACTTGACTGCCAACTGTAAGAGGGGGGGGGGGGGCAAACTTGTTAAGGGGGGGCT
>JAULCC010006350.1:3046-16018 GCA_032358795.1 Nuttallia obscurata | reverse complement strand
TGATAAGACCATCATCACGTGATTTGTGTGAAGGCAGTGGTTACTGGCCGTAGCGTAACCGGTGCGCGGAGTTTGAATAAACCCCTGTCTAGAAATCACATAACAGATATACAAACAGTTCTTAGTAGAACAGAATCGATGCTTAGGTGGTCTAAAAACACATATTCCGTCTAAAAAAACATTCACAATGTATGGAGCTAAGGACATTCCTAAACCTGACAGAAGTGGATTTTACGTTTCTGACATAGCGGGTGAACTGGCCAATACTGATGTCAGTTATCAAACTCATATAATGTATCCGTTGAAGGTTTTTCATACTGTGGATGTTTCAAATATACCCTATATTTAGGCGAATGAAGCTCACATGTAAGTAGTACAACTTCTTATGAATAATGCTAATTTTGTTTTGTATCTTCTTCTGCGTTCCATATGTAATTCGTATCGGTCAAATATAATCCATTTATATTTCCAATATGTAATTAACGTTTCTACATGTAATTACCGTTTCTACAGTTGTTGAACAACTAATGTTTTAGTTTCCATGCTTAAAAATAAATGTTGTTTTTTATATAATTTTAATACAGTGGATGATTCAAACATTCCGTCTATTGAGACGTGTGAAACACAAATAAAGGGATCGAACGATGAATTGAAACGTGCCAAAAGTTCTTCAAGTTCAACAGCCTGTCAGTATCTGAATGACTTCTATGGAAACTTCCAGCCAAAGTATCTAATATTTGACATATTAGCAGATTTCACAGTAAATACTACAGCTGAAAGGAGACCAGCATTCATCGCTGAGAGCAACTTTGGTGTCACTGATATGACCGTTTATATAAAACTGCGTCGAGTAACAGGTATAACTGAATATATACTGTGTCACTTTGGCATTTCCATTAAACAAATAAGATCTGTTTTCAAATTATATATTGATACATTTGGCAATTGAATGTTACAGAATGTTTGAACAAACTAAAGCATTACCTAAATCGATATGGAATTATAATATATGGCTTTACATCATTTAAAGTTGAATTTTGAATACTATACCGCCAATAGATAAGCACGCTGAAGGTAGTTCAAAATATTGTTGAAGATTAATCTACAATTAATGGAGTAGATTAAATTGATCACTATATGCTACCGAAGCCAAATGAGATAACATGATAAAGACCAAACAATTAATCAGAAAAGGTATTCATTCAGTGTTCATATATTTTAGGAGCGGAAGTAAACCTGATGACTCACAAACTGCTTGAAGATACCTACCACGGAACAAAAGCAAACCAACCATTTTCTAATAAATTGACTTTGCCTCTGACCTCAGCCGCGCAACGTCTGGTGGACGGCCAATGGTAACCTAACACTCACTATAAAAAGTTAAATGCTCCTTGACTGAATTCGTTTTTAATAGAAGTAAAGCATATTGAACCAGATCCGATTTCGTCACATAAAAAAATCAGTTATTCGAATAATACTAGTCCTTAGATAAAGCTTATTGAACATTAATTAACAATATTGTTTGAAAACTTCAGTAAAATTCAATCTCATTCAAACTAATTTAAAAGTATGCAGCTTATGCCGCTTTTGAGTTTGCCTTAGTATATCTATCTTTTGTTTGCACCAGTCAGTGAAAACGATGTTATCATTTTTATGCAGTACCACGTTTAATGTTACAACGAAGAAATATGTAAAAGCTTGATACGCTAGCTACAATTTCATTTCGTTAAATTTCATACATTTCGGTAGTTAAGTGAGAAGGCATTCCGCTCTGCGCATGCGCATCAGTGTTTTCCGCCAGCATGGCAATGTTAGATCTATTTGTTCGACGAACAAGTTTGTGGCGTTATGCCGTGTAGATTAATTTCTTTGCAAAACGAATACACGTGGTGTTCTTAATATACATTAGTTGTAATTTATCTACAATAAGTTTACTAGTTTAAACGTGGTTTAAACAAATTTCCGGGAAAAAGAATCACACGTGGTGGGCTTACTACGTCGGAGAAGAAAATGCCAATGAAAAAGGCAAAGCCTTTTAGACCTGTTGCATTTAATTGTTAAAATCTACCGATAGTATTATGTTGGAAATACTCAAATCTATCAAGGAAAACTAAAACACGTTAGTAGAACGGATGGATAAAAGAGAAAATCGCAATCTCAGATGTATGTCATTAATGACGATTATCATGGTTTTGACTATATTGAGGAAGGCGAGGCAGTCTGTTCACCTGGAATGAGTTTACCGAGAGTGGACCTGAATAAAAATGTACCTTACCCAGACAGAGTGGGTGGGGAAAATCGGTCTGCATGTTAGTCCTGGAAAATCACTTATTATTATTATCATCATTATTTCATTTATCTAGTTTAGTTTATTTAAAACTTAGCTTTTTCCTGACTTTCAATAGACATGAAGAACAAATTATACCCAAGAAAGAGCCTCGAAGGTGTTATATTTAAGCCGTGTACTATCAACATAGCCAAGCTAATATGAATAAGTTTTAACTACAGATAAACTAGATGATGGTTCCCAATGTTTTTTTGTAAGAATAAATCATGATGCAAAGGAATATGAATTCCTTGAAAAACAGATGTCGAGTTGTTACATGCGGCAAAAAGCTAAAGTAAATGCATACTTTGTGCGCCCGTTTGTTCTTCTTTCCGTCAGTCCCAACTCAACTTTGTCTTTGAAAAATTCCTTAACTGCTTAATGGAATTTTACCTTAAGTACCAGTATAGTAATCTCTTACAAAATCCTCAAATGATTCCGCAGCAAAGCACAAAATGGCCACCAGAGATAAAACGAATTAAAAACAGTAATATTCTTCATAAGTACAAATGGCACAGCTTAACCATTTTATACGTTTTGCCCTTTATGTTTTGTACAAAGTTGTTTATGACATTTTTTCAGCATTTTACGTTAATTAAGTAAAACTTTCCCGTGACCGACCGGCCTTTCGGGACTGCAGCCTGTATCACAGGACCATTGATATTGGAAAATATCGCCATCATTATTTTCTATTTTTATGTTTTCGGATGTCACCACAGAGATTTTCGGTCCAACATGTTTTACTATACATGTATATGGTTTTAGGCTCTATCCCAAGCTCATGACACGTTTCAATGTAACACATAATCTCCGTGCTATGAACCGAACATTTTCCCGCCATTTTCTATACGAGTGTCTAAGATTAAATTGATTTCAAATTACCGAATACATGTGTTTTGGTACTTGTAGAGTAAATATTGAATTAAACGACGGGGGAGGTAAAGTCGCACGTTAGTTTCAATTCGCATGGAGAGTTACGGTCTATTGGAAAAATATAGTGTGCGCCCCTCGTATGTATAGTCTTTATCTAATGACATACACAACGATTAGAGTCTTCTTTGAAATAACAGGTATCACTGCCCTGAAAAATAAATCATGGCATACGTTTCTGCTTAATAACTGGAGTTTCATATAACTCAAAGTCTGCAAACTTCATGGGATTTTTAGACTTATTACGTAAGTGATCCTTCTTGATGTTGGGTTAACTGGATGTAACGTCAGTTACAGGGGTATAAACGGTCAAATCGTGTTCTGCTCTCTATCTAGATTTCCATATAACTTCTAGTATAGCAACTTAACAGGATGATTGGACTTATAAAGCAGATTATCGCTTTTGATTATAGTGTCACTTTGTCGAGGTCACTAATTTAAGATTTGTTTCTGCTCAATAATTCATGGTACCGTGTATATAACCAAGAGTCTTTCAACTTCATCAGAGTATTGGATATTTTAGATAAATGCTGGAGTTCCAAAAAGTCTTCAAACTTCATAGGATAATTTGATTTCTTGAGAAGACGATGTCCTTTGTTTTTTAATCATTGATATATTCTCATCTCCAAGTTAATTATTTATGAGTTCTGTTCTTGGAACGCACAATGGCGGAGACATGAGCTTTTTGCAAAAAGACATTGTTATTCTAGTTATAATTGCATTTAATCGTTCTGAATAATTTAAGTAGTAATGGTTAATACAGAACTTACATTTCGAAATGATTAAATATTTTAATAGTTTCAATAAAATGTTAAAGATTAATTTCAAAAACTCAAAAGCATATAATAAAGGGCACATGCATGTAGCGGATATACCTTGTGTTCAAAAGATAGCGGATTTAAGCCCCGAAAGGGACTCTTATTTTGACCGTCAGAAGAAACCTTTTAGCGTTTTTTTCCAAAAAACGGTCTCGGGAGAGCTTCTTTAAGCTGATGGCTTTCAACGTAATTGAGCTGAAAAAGATATGTTTCAGCTGAATTAGACATATTATCTGCTGTGCAATATATATCCCAAAATTCTACAGGACACAGTGCAACACAAAATGCAAAATAGTAATAACCTTTTTTTTTGATTTTGATTTAGTAGGACAAGTTAAGTATCTTCAGAGAAAATCACTTTTAATTCGATACACACAAAGTAATTTAACATCAAAAGATTTCTATCATGCTTTCTCGGAACGCTTGCTTAATAACAACACGTAGCACTGATAAGCAAAGTATGCTAATACGTTTGTGGACTTGTTCGATATATATCTATGAAAAGCGTTGTTGATAAGGTCATTGCTCAAACGATACAGTATATCGAATGATTGGATTATTAATATATTTACAGGTTGTGCATTATTTATGAAGCAAAGGGAGGAGGATATTTAAAGAGTTTTGATCTTGGACAAACGCCACGTGTTACGTCGACCCCAGTACCATATACCAAAACGTCAACGTCCAGACAGATTTGTTACAGATACGATTCAGTGAGACCTGAACACTGTAAGGCATTAGGCAACTGCAGTGAGGAACCCTTACACATATCGGAACGAATTACGCGATCACAGATTATTCCTGTATCTTTTCGGGGCTGGACAGATCCCATACCACCTGGCGGCAAAGCTGAACACGCTTCTGGCATTGAATCTTATCAAATAACTGTCCAAGAAGTATTAACATCTGATGGGAATCTGAGAGTAGACACAAAGGCAGTTTTTACGAAAATTTTCAATAATCATATTGAAACTACTGATTTGAATTTGACATCTGACAGACCAAAACTCTATGCCATTGTTCTCGAGGTCAAAGATTTTGCCGACAATGTGAGACAAAGCAGACGGTTTGTTTTGTACGACAACACGTCCATGATCACAACAATGCCTAGAAAAAATCTAACCGTAGAATCAGCTGCCATGGTAACCAAATTCACTTGGCAAATCAATCACAACGATATATGTCTTAAATGGGCAGACTTTTTCTACAACCGTTTTTATTTGGACAACCCAATACTTAACAGTATCGAACCAGATCCATATGTATTGATCGGCGGTGTATATGAACAAACCAACGGCGCACTTCCAGTATCTGGAACCTTACATGTTAACGGAATAGTACAATTTAAATTTTCTTGGAAACTGAATGCAGAAAATATTTCTTCCGAAGTAACAATATCCGATCCCCAAGAACAGCATTATTGTAGACACTTTTCACTGTCCGACGGTGACACATACACGTTAAATATCAAAGCCATAGACATAATGAACAACACTCTCACGGAAAGCACGGTTGTGCATATAGACAGATCTGTGCCTGAAATCAACAATATAACAGTAGTGAAAGATGGAATCGAGATAGGGTTAGAACTATACACGACTGATCTCAATACAGCGGAAATTTACTTCACAGCATTTGATCATCACAGCGGCATTAACAAAGTAGAATGGGTTTTTGGAAATTTAGAAACAGGATTGGAGTTAGCCACAGGGAATCTAGCCGTGAATATGACATATAAGGTTAGCGCTTAGACATTTTAAACTTTTTATATTTGAATTAATATATCAAAGTACTGAAAGTATTGTGGGACGGTACTACTGCTGTATGACTTTGGTTTATTCTTTACCTACTGGCTTGGTCTAATATTTATTCTCTGGGTAGTAAATTAAAAACATGTAGAGAGCAACACACTATATCACCTTTTCTCGTAGTTAATTGAACCGTTGCTGGCCTGGGTATACAACCAATAAGTGAAAACAGATATGTTTTAAATCAATGGAAAGTATTAGATATGCCTGATTACCAGTGACATTCATTTGTCATATAAGTATGGCGGATGACTTATAAGGCATATGCATGAAGAAATATAATCGGCATAAACAATAGAACTGTACTGTAGGAAACAGTGACAGTCATCTCTGAGATCTTTAATTGAACATATGAATGAAACAGAATTAAGATTTGCAATGTTTTGAAGTATGAAGAACATGTTTTAAGGAGACCATAACAAAACATTTGAAAACTTTATATGTTATTTTATTGTATTACATATAGAGGATATCTGATGAGTTTTCACTTAATATAAAGTTTTATTAGACGAGTCTAGGAATCTTTATAAGCGAGGCTCTGTCGAGCTAAATAAAGGTTCCAGGACGAATCTAATCAAATTTTATATATAGTGAAAACGAATCTGATATTCTTTTTGTCACATGACAATTCAAGAAGAGATTAATAAGATTGTTCTTATTGATTTTGTAACATAATCGTTTCTTACATGTAACGTGTTGTTTGTGTAAGAAAATACGTGATGATTATATTACACCGGAAATAAGCAATGTCATGTGATAAACTTCACTATAAAATTGAACAGTTTCAGTTTACAGACACTAATAATAAAATGGCACATGAAAAATGAAATTTATTCATTTATGATTGTTCTTCTTTGAAAAGACATAACTGCTGTAATATATATTGATTCATCAGTATTGAAATACGAAGTAAGATTTGTCCTGAGATTTAAAGATTGCTTTAAAGGCAAAAATGAACTAGTAATCCTACAAAGTTGTCCGTCAGTTTTTCAGCAGATAAATGAGTTCTCAAAGAAGTGGTAACAAAATCAAGACACTTCACAATTAATTATAAAGATATTAACTGCCATTTCACTTGTTTGAACAATACAAAACTTACATCCAAATTCTTTTAAGATTCATCAAAGAAAAGGCTTTAATAAAACTAGACCATTGACCTTGTTTGCTTTTTTTTTTAAAATTTAATTAAATTGATTTGAAATTTAAACAATTTAATTTAATTTTCGTTTCAATTAGATTTATTTAATTTCAGTTATTCATGATATAAATTAAAAAATAAAAGTTCAATTTAATGCAATTGAAAAATTATTTAATTGAAGTTTAATACATAAAAAATATTCTAATTGAACTTTATTTAAATTAAATCATATCAAATTTTAAATTTTTAAAATTATTTTTTAAACTGTATTTCATATTAGTTTCATGTTTAAACATGATTGATTTTATATTTTATTTTTTTAATGAAAATTTATTTTTTTTATTCAGTAAATAAATATTATATTTTATATAAACTTTTCTATTTTGTTTTATCCAACTAGGCACTGTTTTTCATTTTATATATCTTCTTTTCGTTTCATTTTTCTGTTTATAACTATATAGTAATATAATTCAATATATGATTTAATTTAATTTAACTAAACTTAACTTCTAACTAAATTTAACTTTCCACTCAGCTTAAGTTTTTAACTTAACTTACCTTTAAATTTAATTTAATTTAAATTTATTAAATCTGATAAGATTTTAAAACATTTTCAAACATCAAAAGACAAATGATATTAAAAAAAAAACAAGAATAAATAGGTAGTTAATTATTTATTTCATTTTTTTATATTCACATCACTTTTTCTGACTGCAAGAGAAACAAGTATATAAACCTCAGTAATTGTTGCCATGAAGCTTACTTGTTATATAACATCAAACTGCAAACTAAAGCAAATGAAGCGGGACCCCTGAGGAAGTAACTCTATCATAAAACTTTTTTTCCATAGAAATATTTCAAACCATGCTCTAATTACAGATAAATTATGATATGTTGAAGGTTTGCTTTTAGTTATCTTGCTATAAAATTCAGTAGTTTCAAAAATCCAAATTCTTTAGATAAACCTTACTTATGTAGGTTTATAGAAACCCGAACGCTGATGAAAATAGAATAGCTGACCCATAATGCATTGCAAACATGGCGGTCAATGTAGACATCATCGTGTTTCCTTGTCATTAAAACCCCTTTTGCTAAGGTAGAACGACACCTAACAGGTAAAAGCTTACAGTTGAGAGTAACTGGTAACAGAGTTCTGCATGGAATCAAATTCTTTGAACAACTTTGAAAGCGGACCACCAAGAGACACTTTTTAAAACTATTTTTCTTAAAATGGCCAAGCCGTTTAGGAGAGCTTAAGATAAAACAAGAATAACTACTCC
Organism: Nuttallia obscurata; assembly: GCA_032358795.1. Taxonomy (NCBI): domain Eukaryota; kingdom Metazoa; phylum Mollusca; class Bivalvia; order Cardiida; family Psammobiidae; genus Nuttallia; species Nuttallia obscurata. Next base: position 7,718 of record JAULCC010006350.1, on the reverse strand, counting down.
GTGAGAATAGCAATACAGCTTCGCATTACGTTGCGCATATAAACTATTGTGATATGCGCCTTTAGCCTGCTGAACAAAATGTCGTCTGCTTAAATTGTCCTCTGTCTAGATTTTAAAATACATCAGAATCGCCCAATATTTGCAGAAACAATCTGGCCGAGTGTCAAGCAGCTTGGATCCGGATTAGACGCCGAGTTACTCATAGTCTTATCAGGATCCAAGCTGTTTGCATATTCTATCACAGTTGCCTGTAGCAGGCTAAAGGTTAATAAGAGTATCCACATAGCGAAAATCATAGGACACCTAGAACGATGCAGTTTAAAGGAAAGCGCAAAATCAGTATTATTATATTAATCAAGCACAGTTATAGTCTGTTTACTATTGTCCACAGTTTTATATGTATATATCATTGATTCGTGCATGGTACTTTTTTGTGGGTAGACTTCTTGTGTACTTCAGATTGCATACAGGTTCCTCACTTCTCTTGAGCCCATCTTTGGATTTCGGGTACCATTTATGTATGACTGTCCAAATGTGGCTTACTAAGAACGGTACAATAGTACTGTCTCATAAAAATCAAAATTCAGCTCAATGCCGTTCAGAGTATATAAGATTTATATACCCCTATAATTCTATTTTATGCACTGGTTATTTCAGGATAATTGCCATGGTATCGAACGTTCGTGTTATTGTCCAGACGTTGGTTTATGCGAGTTGTTCGACTACAAACTTCCGCTTAAGAAACTTGTTGCCAATGATAAAACTATGGGAATTGGTAACTGCAGCTACATCATCACACTTACAGCGATAAATCATGCAATGTTGACCACTACAGAGCAGTTAGAAATCTTCGTCATACCAGCATTAGCGAAAGGTATTGCCCAATGTCGGATTTACAAATGAATTTTACTTATGAATATATTATTATAAGTGTGCTGCAAATATGTCTTTAACGTCTTCTTGCTAAATAATATTGATCTCAAATAGACATTATTTCCATACGTTGATATAGTAATTATTTTTTAAAACCAACCACAACTGCTGATGTCAGAAGATATATTTATATCTTTATCTTACATAGTTTACTGGCGTCACTGAATTAAACCATGTATTAAATTATTGATCTCATTTTACACGATTGTATTTTTATTATATTATTATATAAAATACGTAATCAAATGAGCTCACAGATAGACACATATTTGTTCATTTTAGTCGAACAACAAAATAAATGAATGTTAAGAATCTCCCGGTTATCTCAGTGTAAGAATGCTCGATTATGATGCAAGAGGTCGCAGATTCAATCCCCGGCAAGGTCCGATGTCTTGGTGGCATTGGTAGAAATGGTGTATACATCCCTGAGTATTGTTGAAATAATAGTTTCTTAAAACTGGTAGATGATTTATTCACCCTGGGTAGGTTTCACTGCGTGAAGAGTATTATTGATTAAGCCGTTCCAAGACTCTTGTCATTACTTTGTTATACAACTATCACGCTGAGAAATTTTCAAATCTGATGGCGAAATCGATCAAGGGGAGTAAGCAGAAACGGTCTGCTTTGATATTACAGGTACCGTGAAGTCCCGTATTAATCGTGATAATAAAGTTTGTGTTGACAATATGCATGTTTATTTTCAAAATTAACAGTCGATTGCAAAGCTGATATTGAGCCCAGAAATACTATAGTTTCAATGAAAAAGAATAAATAAATTTGAAGCTTAGTCAAAGGATTTGATAGGGAGCAAAGTTTAGTATGTCTGATTGGTAGACACAAATGCAGCATCAACTTGTTTTCATCATCCTTAGAACCTTATGTATAAATACTTGCATGCTATATCACTTTGCAAGAATGTCATCAATGCCAATTATAAAAATGTAGATCAGTAGCTGGTATGTTAGTGTTATGTAAATCAAATAGGTTGCTAAGTTTAAACATATTTATATTTCAGAAATATTGTTAGTAGGAAAAACATTTAACATAAGAATACCACTTCAAGGAATGTCTTTATGTTTAGTAGCAAAGAGTTAAATCTGTTTTGGTCTAAAACCTAGTGTGATGGGTTTTTAGCTCACCTGACTCACAGTAATCAAGGAGAGCTAGTATGGTCCGTCCGTAAGCCGTCAGTCATTTCGTCGTCCGTCCACAATTGAATCTAGATATCATATGTTTAATCTTCATGAAGCTTAGTCAGAATGTTTCCCTTCTTTTTAGCCCAATAATCATGAAACTTTGTCAGAATGTTTCTCATGATATAACTCGGACGAATTTAAAACCGGATTCTGTTGTAACACTATAGTCTATACTTTTTCACCGAATATTCATGAAAATTGGTCAGAATGTTTCTCTTGATTCTATCTCGGAATAGTTAAAAAAATAGGTTACGTAGGTGATGATCTAGGTCATTTGATAAAATCTTTAAAACAAAACCCTGTGAACATTATAGAGGCTATATTTTGGAGCAAATATTCATGAATGTATAAGTAAATACAATATTTAAAGAATTACTTTTGTGTTGATACTTGATGTTGTTTCTCATTTTACAGGGTATAAACATTCTTCACATGTATCTGTGTCAGCCATTGTTGGCGGATGTGTATCTGGTCTTGCTCTAATTGCAAGTATGATGCTGATTGGTTATCGCATTAAAAGGAGAGGACAACAGAAGGGTAAGTCTTTTATAAATTTATGCATTTCAGCAGTTTTATTAGAATATGGTTTTGAAACACCCTTTTCGGTAAATAATTATTTTTCGCTAACATTATGATCGAATTATCATCAATCACTCTTAAATTGTAAACTAAATATAATTTCTGTAAAACGTGGAATAGTTTGGATCTACAGCCATTAGATATTTTAATTAGACTGACGATAAAAGTGCCCTAAGATGTTGCGATTCATTCCTAGATGGTGTATATAGCAACACTTAAGCATAATTAAATAAGACAAGTGCGTGTGCTGTACTAATTGTTGTTTTCTTTTTTTTCTTGGCAGTTGACATAAAAGATATACAAAGGTAATTGTTTATCTTATAATATTTACTATGTTATGATCCAAACTACATATGCAGAATAACACACAGCATTTGAATAACATCTTGCATGTTCTAGCCGAATATTTGCATTTTTTTTAAAGTTCTTTGTTTCAAGGCTTCTAACAGAGTATAGTAGTATTATACAAATTGCCTGTTTGATATACAAAATGATAATATGTATTGCATTGATGCTTAAGTACTGTACAATTCACCAAAACAGTGAATTTTGGTTTTTATCATGCGTTTCTTCGTTCGAGTACACGATATCAACACTTTATATGTATCAAAGTTTTAAAATCAATAATAGGAATTTCAAAATAGGATGGCGGTAGAGTTACAATAATTTCAGAACAAAGTCTGTGTTCACGTCGCTGGGAAACTAACAGATGAGCAAAATATCATTATTGTTGGAAGCAGCCCTTCTTCGTGGTCGGGTAAATTTCTATAAGTTTCTGCGCATATGAATGCAGGCTGTGCATGGCTTATATTCTAATCACATTATCTATTTCTATGTCTCGGCTGTCGGTTTAAGTCATGTGCGAAAGGAATTTCAAAATTGCAATGTAAACCTTGTCTCGTTCATGAGACCACATGGTTCTTTGAACAATGCCATCACGCCAAAACTAGATATGAAGGTGTCCACGTACACGTCGTTCTGCAGATATCCACTGACCTATTCTAGACGTTTCCTGTTGACCTGTTTCCTGCACCATTGTTTACATGCTTTTCGACACCGATTGTGTGGTTCTTGTAAAGTTCTTGATTTACTGTATATCTATTCAATATTTGTCTATGGTTATGTTAGAGCTGATACTTTTATTGTGAAGGTTTTTTAATTTTCTTTTTTTAAATCTACTACTGTTATTCACATAAACTTGCCTCTGCGGTATTTATCACCCGACGGTGCCGTTATCGGTACTGATGCGTTTGGTTTTCAAAAGCTGGATTAAAATGTTTAACGTTTTCACTATAAAACATAAATGCAACTGTACAACGTTTTACATCATAACGATATATATGTATATCGTAAGACTTTCGTATCAATTATGTGTTGTTTCTGTCGGTGTAATTTTCTATTTGTATTTTATCAACTAAGATTCAAATCGAAAATTCTCTCTATACTGATATATTATTTTGCAAATATCTAATTTTGGTCTCATTCAGTCACAAAGCCAACGTAGATGAAAATACAGGCGCTCTTGACATTCCTTCAAACGAACCGCACCACAAAACTTGTAAGTATTCCTAGCTATTTTCTTTTTGAATAAAAGTCTTACTTGTTGTGATAAACTGTTAATGTTTGTGTAAGTATTCTCTTTTTAACCAGTCGTAAGTAAAAATGGATATGCGAACACTCTCTACAGCATACAGTTTCACTAATATCATGTTTATTTGTTTGATGTGAATACAGTAAGGCCGCTATTCCATGACATCGTGCGGACAATTCGCGTCCGTGTTCAGCATTTGTGTTCCACAATTTTTTTTCACGAAGGCACGATTTCATGCATGCGCGGTTTTGTGAAATGTAGAATACTTTTTTGTCTTTTTACTCTTAAGATGTCTACGTTAAACAGATTTTCTCACCGATTGATGTCTGCTGCTATACACATACGCAAATGAAAACGGCGACAAAGATGGTGG
>JAULCC010006017.1:0-16025 GCA_032358795.1 Nuttallia obscurata | reverse complement strand
TCATTTAACCTTTGTAACTATAGAGCTATTACAAAATATCACATTTAACAACAATTCAGGTACAATTAATATATAAAACAGGAAGGATGATTGTGTATAAGATATATCCATTGATTTCTACAAATTGTATAAAACATCATGTAACATACAGTACTTAAGATGTAATGATAAAGTTTACCTTGTCAATACGAACGCACAGTCAACTTAAGGAATGTGTTCCATTTTTAATTCTTGTTAAAGTATATTTAGAATATTTATATATATCAATTGTACCTGTATTTACATATCAAGAACAAAAATGAATCTATGGTAGTGGAGAGAGCTTGTGTTAGATCATGCTTCTGACCTCCAATTTTTTGCGTGCAACTCGCCTTCAAAACTAGATTGTTTATTAAACTTCTCAATATTTCTTCAAAATAAATATTCGAGTACTACTCGGCCAAACAGGTATACACCCGACGATAGTGATACACCGGTAGATTTGCCTTATGTCAAATAACGATAATATTACTTCCAATACCTTTAAATTTATATAAACATGTATTTTCCTACACTCATTTAAATTGGCACCACTATTTGTTATGGTAATGTCATTTTCTAGTTTGATATTGCGCAGATTTGAAATATCACAATTCAGCACCAGACATATCGTTCTGCGACTTGTCAAAAGTGTGTCAATGATGGCGTGCACCACTTCATTCACGATACAAAAAGTTACAGATATTTCCCCAGACAATATTTCAACTTGATTCTAATGTTGTTTGTGATGCTGCTTTTTAAGTTTACTCACTAATACAGTTCATTTACAGATGCTAGTAATGTGGTCCTAAATTTAACAAAAAGGAAATAACAACAATATTCATTACACTTCCTCAAAAATATTGAGGCAGTTATCAAAAGTAGTTTGTATGCTTTTTATGTTTGCTGTAAAAGTACTAGTTGTGTCAGAACACAATAACCATGTTTAAAACTGTAGAAAATAAATTACCTGTATCTTCTTAAAAAATCAGTAGTAGAGTTTTTATTTAACTGATTTTCTGAAGAGTCTGTGTACATCTATGATATCCTGCTTCTTTTTATAGGTAATAACTGATTATTGAAACTTGGAAACATTTTTAATATTTTCGTCTTGGGTTTCAGTAACGAATATTACCTAAGCAGTATGACATATTTCTATACATATGGTGTGGGACACAGGTCATAGGAATTGCCAACATATGTTGTGGAAAGGCAATGTTGTATACATGGTCTTGCTGTCAGAGCGTAATACATGTATATGTATCGTACGGCTTTCTCAGGGGAACTTTTCTGCAATGTTTTTTGCTATAACAACTACATAGCTGTGCCATTTATGATTAAATTCAGACAAAAGCCGCGGTATCAATTTTTCTTAAAACATGTCAACGTTCTCTATAATAAAATATTGATTTGTTTTATTTGCATTTGATTTTTTGTGTGAAATTTATCCGATTATACACATCTAGATCTATATTAATTTGAAGTCATTTCTAAAACATCATGTTAAAACACAAGTAGAAGACCTAGCAATGAAGCAGGAGCTTCTGCTGACATCGCTACATTTTGTCCGACCATTCTTGTTTTGATGGTCAAACTGGCTAGTCCTTCCTAGACCTGATCTCAGAGGTTTTAAGAATAATTTCGTGCCGGTGATCATTGCTCAAACCATACCGACACACTATGTGAAAAATGATTTCTTTCTATGAACTCGATTTGAAAAATAAATTCAGGCTCACTTTATTTGGAAAAATATGCATACACTTTGAGATTTGAGCATGGAAGCATGGAACAAGAAAAGAGTTTTATGGCAAAGTGTCTAAGGTCTTGTGGTAAATATCTCATGAACATATATATAATTAAAACAATGAATGGGGTTTGGAATCTCTAGTGAGGGCTCAGTCTAATAGTTTCCCTCTTTTTATATGTGCCACACATTGGTAAATAAGTGTTAGCCATGTTTAGTTTGTTTTATATACATGTACATGTATTATTTTAAAAGTTTTGTTTTTGTATTTTTAACGTTCCGGCATCCATACTAAAGCGAAATAGGACTACTAACGACTTCTGGCATAGATTGTTGTATTTTACTTGTATATCTAATTACGTATTCTAATTCCTCAGACTATGTCTCCAGACCCTCGCCTGCACTTTGAAATGTCGGCGGCAACTTCTAATTCCACTCTAATTTCATTCCGGACAATTATCTGTTTTTCCGATGAAACGGAAACAAACTGGCGTAGTCTTTTCTTAGAAAGTAATACATAGATAAATTTGATCGTAACATAATGTCCGGAGTGGAAAAATGTTTTTTAAGATCAGAAACAAACATAGATGAATATTCTTTCTTTAATCTAATAACACCTGAGCATGCACATGGTGCTGATGCTGGTGCTTGGTGATATGCTATCAATTGAGATAATCTTTGAATTTAATTATATTCCATTCATCAGGTATAATGCAACGACAATGTTTCTATCTGCAAGTAGACCATCTAATTTAGCTGTTCTCTTAAAACATTAAAGGAAAACAATGAATGAAATCCGCAGTGCTCAGATTCTATTTACAGGAAATCTAACAAAATTCCGAAACCACTATATCTGAAACACACATCTTATCACCTACCCTAAAAATACCCTTATCTTTTCGTATCACGACAAACATAATTGAAGTAACGGGTACACTGAATGACAAACCCATGTCCGCGAGTTGAAAGAATTTGGCTAATAAGAACCCAATAAGACTTGTTCGAAATTGTCTTGAAATTGATTAAGTCGTGTAAATCCTATTGGGAACCAGCTCAAATGAAATGGAAATTCAGAGGGGATGTAATCATTTGCAATAATCAAATCGCGCCTCCATTAGCCGCCTCATGACGTCGAAGCAATTGGATTCTTCGCCGCCACCAGTACTTGTATTGACAGCTCGAATTCTTGCAAATAGAAATGGAAATATATTCCGACCCTGCCTTATTCGACCGTGAATATAAATTCATGAGGTAGATTTCATTTTTCTACCCATAATGCTCCACCGTCGACTTAGAAACCGTTCGGTGAGGAAAACATTCATTACAGGGTCAAGATGGATTTCACGCTCACCGTTCATATGCGCTTTCAATTTACAGAGAGAATCTTCCAGGTTACGAGGAGGACTTCTACGAGAGCGATTTCTAGCAATCGGAGAAGTCTGGAGACGCTTGTAATTTCTTCTTACAGATATCTGTCTGTCTACGTAAAGCGTTTAAATGACGCGGAACTGTTGAGATAGGGTTTACTATACGGGACAAGATGATTATACGGTGCCGTTGTGTCTTCCATTTGCTGTCTCTACTTTTCAAAAACATTTTTTTTTTTAAATTTTAGTTGAGAAATGCTGATGTTTGGTGTAGTTGAAAAGACACGCTTGATTAAGTAAGTTTGATTAAAGTGTGAATGGCTGTAAGAAAAAGCAACAACAACAACAAAACTTCTCGCTGGCCTGTTTACTGTATATTCACGGACTTATAAGTCCATGGTATATTCAACTGAAAATTCCAATTTAATAATAAAAAAAATAGTAAAGGTAACTCGACTAACTACTTTTTTTACAGTGTTTATAAGTAATGGAAATACTGGATATTTTCATCATTATTGCGATTATTGTTTCTTGTGTACATATCAGAATACTTTTTAGTTCTATGATTACATGGGCTTATATATGGTATTATTATTATAATATTATTATCATCATTATATATATTATTATCAGTTTTATTTAATATTATTTAATTTGGCTTAAACTTGTTTTGATCTGTGTATTGATTTGCGTTGTTTCTTTTTTTGTCTTGTTTTGTTTGTTGTTATTATTATTATTATTTACATTATTATAATTATTTTTACAAAATCACAATTCTTTAACAGCATAAATTAAATCACTGTATTTTACATTTGTTTATGAGTTGTAATGTTGTTTGCTTTAATGTGATTCCATTAAAGACAGATCTATCCGAGACTCGCATTTATATATAACATCACATATTATTTATGCAATGTTTATTTTGCAATGGATCACAGGTACATGACGTGATACACCCCATATTCGAATATACCATTTATATAGAGTAAATACGGACATGGAAATACGTCATGCACCTGTGGAATGGATTTGCAAATTTTGCATTACGCCCAGTGGTTGGTTGGATGTTCGCGTTTTCACCTCTTCCATGTATACGTTACTCGCATTGATGCAGTTATTTCATCTACTCGTATTCCTCGGTTTGTTACAATTGTTTTACGCCTTTTTCTGTCATCTAGGAATATAGGACGTCTAAGGGAGAAGGAAGCCGATGCACCGAACTCTTCTGTAGAATGATAAAGATCTTTTACATGACAAGTCTATTGCATTGTTATACGGGGGACTGAACCCCGGCGGTCCTCAGTTGCTTACAAGCGCTAAACCAGCATAGCAATAAGTATTTAGTAACTTTCTCTCAATGAAATGACGGTTGGGCTTGGTGTTGGGGCTTGAGATTGTTCAGACGGGTACATTAGACAATGACGAAATTCTTCAAGCATGAAACGTGGTCTTAAAACTAGCTACATTAGAACTGTTGTAAGGATTAAAATTTTGAAATAATGCATTCGAAAATCATTTGTAACAAAACAGAGAAGTTTGTAGCAACTTTTAAATTTGCATAGTTGGCGCCAAATGGTCACAGAGCATGCAAATTTCAAGTGTTCCAAGTGGAAAGCGGCCGTGCTTTACTTTATAGTAATACGGCAAAAAAAACTTACTGAAGGGATGGTATATTTGTTATGTCACCCTTGCACTTTTTGAAGACCATATACTTCGTCTTTGTACCAATAAACAAACACTTAACAGATTATCCGCCACTTGACTGAGCTCTTTAGATCGGATTATAGCCGCGAGCTAAAATTCTCTCTCAATCCCACCCATACAAAAGGCGGAATGGTGGAATAAGTCGCGTGGAGCCACCATGTCGCCTGGACGTGTGATAAACCCAAAATACCGACACAGAAATAAAACGAAAACAATCATATGTTTTCTATCTTTATTTTTCTTGTTCCCGGCCACGCATTCGTCAACTTTTTGTGGACGATTTAAACTGGGAACAATGTGCAGAAATCTGGGCCTTGGGGGATTTAAAACTGTTGGTTATACAATGATGGCGACTATTGACCAGGGCGAATATGTCATTTGAGATCAGTCAATGTGTCTTGGGAGAATATCCCCGGAATAAATCCTTTGATACTTTAAGGAAAGCTACCACTTTTTGGCCGAAATGCAACGCTGTTTGTATTTACTCGTGTGATACAATCAAAATCCCGTGAAGAAACGTCGATTATCCAATGTCTAGATGTGTGAACTCGTTCTACAATGCTTACACGCAGATATGACCATACTGAATGTAAAATTGATCGGAATTAAAGATAGATTTCGGACACGTTATCTGTCGACCAAGCTGGACGTTGACATTGTCTCAAATATAATTGAATGAGGAACAGTAGTATTTGAACTCTTACATACAAACATTGATTATGACTTGACTATTTAGAAAATAGGTACCGTAATGTTTAATCGTCCAATGAGTTGGTTGCCCGAATGGAGATCGAATTTTTCAAATGTTTTTTCACAAACCGAAATTAAATCGAAGGAATGCTTTTTTAAAAGTCAATATGAAATTTAACATTAGATATATGCTCGATTATGTTGAAAGCCTATGGCTTGTAGAAACACTGTCGCGGCCATTTCCTGGTTAGAACCAGTACATGAAGGCCAGGAGAAAAGCCTCCCTTCGAGCCTCGAACCCGCAATCACCTCAACGCAAAACGGACACCATATCCACTATGCAAAAGCGCCTTGAACTGGTTTGTAAATTGTATTTACATGCGAACAACAAGTAGAGCGTATATATGTTTTGTTAAATGACGAGGCTTGGGAATAAAAAAAGAGGAATATATTTTCTAATGTGATCCTTTCCCTCTTGATGAATCACTTATTACTACAGTATTATGTAAATGGAGTTTCATTATTAATATTGATAAGTGACTATCATCCTCATTTGAATTGCTCCACATCATTTTTGACAGAGACGTTAATTGAATAAAATCACACGAATGTAAAATATATTTTCATGCATTTGCAATTCACACGTGCCATCTTGAATTAAAATCGTGTCCATCATAAAAACACTTACTAGATTAGTTTAATAAAAAAATTGAGTAAATTTCAAAATGACATTTTGTCACGTGGTATATTGACTTACATGTCACTAACGCTATAAACAATTTGGCATCTGGCCCCGTTTGTCGTATTTTCCGCCAAACTTTGATAATAAAAAATGCACATAGGCTCGAATAAAGATTTCAGATGGAGACGCGTTTCTGCAAACGATTCTAATTTCCTCCCTAAATATTGTATTCTTTACAAGAAATGCATACCAAACGACACTTAATCGTTAACAGATGACATCCGCGGTAGATTTCAATACGTCCCGTCCAAAAAATACACCGCGGCCCCTAACAAATAGAATTTTACATGCACTAAAATTACAGAAACAGCAATCGCAGAAGCCTTTTTACATTCAAATGTTTAACTTTTGTCACCAATTTACTACTCTCTTAAACACGATGTGACAATTTATGGCCATTTTATTTCATCTTTCCTCTAGCCTCGACAATAATTCTGCGATTTAAGGACACCTTTACGACAACGAAACGACAACGGTCAAATGTAATAGAAATGTGTTAACGACATATTTCATTCGGATACTCTTGGATACTCTCGATAAGACGTTAATGCGCTCAAAGTGCTTCAAAACGGTTGTATTAGGCGATAAAATAATCACATTTAATCAGACGTATCTTGTACAATCATTCACCTGAAGCATTGTGGGTAACTGGGCGAAATCAAATGGAATCGAGTAGACATAAGTAAATTAACTTCAAGATTTAACACAATCGATTTTTATCTCTGGAATAAGCCAATAAAATGTGTTAGTCCGTATAACTGATCATTTTGCCTTGTTAGCCAATTCTCTCGGTCTTGGTAAAGTGACTCCATCAAATCTGCTTGAGTACCTGCCAATCGAGATCCGCTCACACCCTCGAATTTTGGAAACGAATCACGAACAGAGGGTTTATCTGAAAACAAAAACTGCGGTTTTAAGTTTCTGCGAACAGTCGCGCATTTACTTATAATGTTATACGTATATGCATGAGCTTCAAAGTAAACGTTTGAGCTTTGAAAGTCGAATAATAAGAGCGAAATATTCATTTTCAACCAGATACACGACGAAAACAGTTTTTCACTCTCTCCTCGGTATGACTTTCCCATAGTTCAGGGACAATGCCTATTCAAAACATAATTTATATCGAATTGAAATTATTTTTGGCGTTTTTAGAGGAAGCGGGTTGTCTAGCGCTAAATTCAGTTAAATGAACAATAAGTATACATTGTTAATACTCTTGAATAAGATTTGTTATATTATGTTTTAAAATAAAATAGAAATACGAATTAAATGTAAGAATATTAATTTATCTATATATCAAAATTAAAAGTTATACAAACAACAAAAGAAACGAATAACAGCAATCGTATACCGTATCATTTCACTTGTATCATTTGAAATTGTCATGAAGAACCTAAGCCATATTTTTGTAGACATTATAGTCAATGATATTGTGTTCCTTTGTTTGAATAAAATTGAGTTGAGTGTGTTTTATAAGTTCTTGCATCACGATTGAACTGAATGCATGAGGATCTAAAGTTCCTACAGACCCAGTCTCACAGCCACATTTCAAAAGAAAGCTTTTGTAGATTATCAACTATGCAAGCGTCTGTCCGAGACATAGCAGACTTCCGCGCATCTTTCGTGTCACCGAAAGCTTGTTTTAATGCTAGATCAAAGCCTTTTTCCATAGCTCAATTTAATGAAAAAGACAATCCTAAAATCTCCAAGATAATTTAAAACCAATTAAACGACTTACATAATTAGAAAACCGGACTTCAAATTAGAAAGATCATACTGTTTAAAGTTTAATAACAAGCCGCACCATGGGGCGATTATTTTTAAGTTTATGACTATTTCAATAAAAACTCCTATGGTTATTTTTTATCAGAAACTGATACTGTTCCTCAAGATTTCTTGGTGGCTTAATAACAAGATACTGACGGTTATTGTATACGTCAACAGAAATTATCATAAATATTTATTTCTATTACATATATAAAACGTTGACAGCCCTTTTTAACAAAACTGTTTTGGACCTAAAATACCTTATTTCTATAACTAATCCAAATTAGTTTCGACTTTTTCATAGGTTTAAAAGGCTTACCGTTTCTCTGATATGAGTAAAAATTTCAGAGCTATTTCACGGTGGTTATTATTTTAGCCTATATTTCAATTCAAACTCACTTAAGTTTGGATTGGCGTCCTCCTTTAATATCAGGATAAGGGTAAACACCACTACAGAATCACTAAGATCGCCTAAGCCAATTGTTTAACGCACTGATTACATTGTTACATGTTGAAAACATCTACCCACATTTAAAACTGTGACGTCAAAAAAAATTTCTGTGCATTGTGGATGCAACAGCAACAGTTTAAATTTAAGAGGGTAAACACCACTAAAAGAACACTAACACCAGTTCAGCAGATTGCAAACACCACTAGTGGGTTCTTGGTTGTTCTTAGTGGTGTTTTCCCTCATATATATATTTTTTTGTATATTTGACTTAAGGCTGCTGACTAGGCCATTTTCTTGCTTACAACCTTAAGAATTCTCCTGTATATTGACTCTACAAATGCTACCTACATTATTACGCACAAATCCAAAGGAAAACATAAAATCTACCCGGACTTTGCCAAATGTCCTCAAAGTGAGACTAAACTCCAGCATTTGTGTCGCGAAGTCAAGAGCCCAACTAAAGTTAAATCTTTCTATCCGAAATCCCGAACGGCGACATGACGTCTGGGCAGAGTATTAGACTTAGCGGAGGCCGTGTAAACGAACATAAACCAATATAAGAACACAATAGGAAAAATCTAAAGACTTTCGTATTTTCATAACAGTGGTGTTATAATCACATAACGGATATTATACACCATAAAGTGCAAGACCACAGATATTTTAGTCAGTACTAGAAGAAGGGTGGTCAATCACAGAGGCAGAAGGAAGAAATTATTTGTCTTTTTGTGTACACGGTCAGTCACAGCACGGCGAAATGGAGAACATCTTAGACTTTTTGTGTATGGTCATATCCAAAGGCAAAGAAGGGAGTTGTTTTTTTTGTATTTAAGTGTGTATGGTAAATCACATAGGCTGGGTGGAAAATATATTTGCCTTTTTGTTAAATCGCAGAGGCAAAAGGGAGAATCCATTGACATTATGTAGCTGGTCAATCACAGAGACAGAAGGGAGCAGCCATTGACTTTACAAACCTGCTGCATCACATGGGGCAGGGAAAAAGTCATTAACCACTTCTAAAAAAAAAGAAAACTCAGAACATGCCGAATATTTGTTGTAGTTGTTGTTCTTGGTTTAGCTGCGTGATTGGCGAAGATTATTTTTGTCATAATAAAAAACATTGAACTGGATAACAGATGCGATAATCTCCAGCAACTGGTCTAGGTTTAAAATACGCATATAACTTTTACAACCGTTGTTCGTTCTATGTTAATATATCAGTTTGGTAAACCCACGTGACTTTTGACGTCAGTTCAGCTACCGCGCCAAGCAAAAAGGATTTATCGATTCAGATTTTCACAAGGCTTAAGTATTTCAATTTTACGGTTGTTGTGTTGATATAATAGCCTATGTACGCTAAGCGGAAAACATTCTTCCTTATCAGGACTCTACTTTATCTTTTGCCAAATTAGCTGTTTGGTCCCCTCAAACGAGGCAAATGAGGACTTCAGGAAGCCAATGAGACAAGGGTCAATATTGCACATTTGCCTCGTTTTGGAGGTAAAACGGCTAGACTGGCAAAATGACTATAATAATTTATGTAATTAGTACTATTTTCCGATAAACTATATTTCAAATCAATGAACAAAAAATTGAAATACTTATAGCCTTTTGAAATTTTGAATTGATGCTGACGCGGTAGCTGAAAATGCGTCAAAAGTAATGTATATACACAAAGCTCTTTATATGTATATTTTTGCCTGAAATCACTATTAAATGAAAGATGCAACAATAAAATTACATTGCAACAAAAGAAATGTTTGTAACGACATGAGATATTTTCGAAGAAAACAATTGTGAAAATAATGGCGGTGACATTAAAATGACTATAGAAATTAGTGTGGATATTTTTGACGGTTACATCAAACGTTTTGTATAATAAAGTGTTGTTTTGTTTGTTTTCGTTGTCGATTGTTTTTACTGTTTGTTGTTGTTTTGAAAACCCACACAATAATTTCAATATCAACACATCATGCCTGCTTATCACTTACTGTGTCCAAAATATGTACAAGTAATTCATTAAGAATAAACATATACTACGATTCAGTTCAGACTGTCTTGTTAGAATGTCTTCTTAGCACTTGTTACCTGTCCATGAGCATCATTATCTCCATTATAACCAGATCGTCTGCGAAGTATTCATGTCAACAATTGCGATAGTTATAAACGCTCATAGATCAAATTGCCAATAATGAATATTTAGCAGGTTATATTAAGGGAATTCTTCTTCTAATGGTCAACAATTGCGATAGTTATAAACGCTCATAGATCAAAGTGCCAATGATAAATATTTAGCAGGTTATATTAAGGGAATTTTTCTTCTAAACATTCTGAAAAAGGTGTTAGGAAATTTCTTCTTATTTTATGTAAATTCGGGCAATAAAGGCTGAAATTGTCATATATGAACGCATTTAGTGAATGTTTTATCCTTCACACTCATAAGAAAAATGACAAATCGTAACTACTCGGCTGTCTCCGACAAGCTCGGAATTACAGTTATTGTTGCAGAAAATAGCCGAGGTGTGCCGAATGATGGCTAGGTTATCTACATTAGCGCTTACTTCACTGTTTGCAAAGCAGTAAAATAACTGGATGTTCGATTAACGCAGTAATTCTACAGTATGATATAGTTTATAATCCCGTTTTGCTTGCATCAAATCTGTTATTTATCAGCTTATTCGGATAAACCATGCGAACACATTTATGTTACGATGGCACCTGAAATAAATTTATAAGCCTTAGACCACAGTCTCTGAAAGGAAAAAGAAATGCATCATCTTCAAATGTCTTATTTTATTTATTGAGATACGCGTGACAAAAATGTTTAGGTAATACCTGTACCTAAGGAGGCGATGAAATTGTATTATTTCTTATATTTTGTCAACCGTTTTTTAAAAAATGTCTGAATTCATAAGAATTAAAGATTTGAAATTATCCTTAGTTCTCAAATACGAACCATCGTAGACTTTCTGTTGATTGATATTTCTAAATTTATAATATAGAATACAAATATTATACCTCCTGGGTAAGTGAGCTGTAATTGAAACTAGTTGTTTCATTTTGTAAAGAACACATGTGAATACGACATGGTTACAAAATCTGGTGGAAAACGTCACTAATTAATGAATGATGCCAGTAATAAATTTAAGGTCGTGTTCGAACAGTTCGATTAGTAACCCTAGTTTACATTCAAGTTGAAATTAACTCGAGTTCGGGTAATCAGTTTCACTTTGCTATGACGGTGATTAGCACCTTCAAATATCATATAAATTTTCTCTGCTACTCAGTGCCTTCTTATCACAAACAAGGCAAACACATAACTAGGTAATTAACAAGACAACCAGATATAGAATCAGATTGTGGCAGATTTGAAGGATTTCATTGGTCGATGCAAATAATGAGATATCCCTTCGCGGTCGCATCACAGCAGGGTATGAAGACCGGTGTGAAATCTTGTAACACGATTATTGTATGGATAACAACCGAGATTACCAAATGGCGAAAGGAAGTTCTATGCCGTACTATGAACACATGTTCACTCTATAAACCAACAAAGATATCGAGTTAATGTCAGAATAATACTTCTAATTATCGAAATGTCATGTTCACGGAGCGCCATATACCCTCTCTCTCGTTTTCTCTCTCTCTCTACCTCTCTCTTTATCTTTTTCTCTGTCCTGACTATTGACTTTACGCTAGAATTGAATGTCACTGGAATCCTTTTTTTGTAATAAATATTATGTACACACCTGGATACAGATTCAAATAAGTCGGCAGAGTTTTTTCTGAACCTTTTTCACATTTGTATGTTGATTGATAATGCTTCATGCCTATTGTATGCATTTGTGAACACATATGCTGGCACTAAAATACCATAAGCATGTTACTAGATTACTGTGAGATACGAAATTCTCACTTTCTAATTAGTTAAAGTATTTATTTCGTTAAACCATACTTATTTGTTCTGTCCTCCCGTGTTTAACATACAACTGCAAGAGCAGAAATAGTATGTATGAACATACATATCGTAATTTTTTAATATAGAAACTCTGAACAGACACAAACCACCTTGAGACAATTATTTGATTAAATTGATGGATTTCTTTTTACATTTTTTCCTGAAAATGTTATCATTTGTTTTTTCCAGAGACACATAATACACGAAATACTCGTCTTACCCATAATAGTAAGAAAATTAATATTTAACTGACGTTCATTAGTTGAATGGCGTCGTTAAAATAAACACATTAATATAAGATGATGCTTAGGTTTAAAGCATTTAAAGCAAGCTGTCAGAAAAATTTACAAACTTTTTCATTACTTATTCAAAACGATATTATCTAACGTAAGAAATTCATGTTATTTGTTGACTATCTGTGAAAAAACCCTAAAAACAACTAGAATGTCTCTGTTTGAAAACATTCGAACTAACCATTGCAATACACAAATCAATGGGATACAACATGACCTCTTCTCGTCATCACTATGTAAGTATGCCATTAAGTAAAGCCCTAAACAAAATCGTCCATCGCCAGAAAACTGTCCATCGGTGTCTTAGAAGTGCTAATGAGAACAATTTAAGTATGCCACCACAAGCAAAATTTAAAACAAAATGACCCCCAAAAAACTGTCCATCTTTGTCATAGCATAACTAAAGAACAATGTATCTCTATAACAGAATGGCAACTGTTGTTGATTGCACACGGAACTTAAAGAGGCGGAAAAATGAAGGCTTAGCAATGATCATACAAGGCTATTCTGCACGATTTTTCTCACCTCGTTGCTTTGAGAAACGGAGCGTACGTAGATTCCGAGAAGTAATTAGGTCCGTATCCTTAAAAACGCCGAGGGTTAGGAATACTCCGTCGAAGTGAAACCTAATTTGTTTCTTCATATTCGGAGGCGCGTGATTTAGAAGAAATTGAAATAATCATGTTTGCTCACAATTTTACGCCATGTGTTTTCGGCTTTATTAAAATCAGTGTTTTACGTAAAGCAATTTCTTCTCGCGCGCCAGTAGAACATGTAAATTTGATGGACTATTTTCGCGGAATGGCTGGTTTGATGCGCCCAAACCAATATCATGTCTCCTCCGCATCTCGTCAAATCTTCTAAGATGTGGTGTAAATCATTGCATAACGAATATTCGCAATGTCCTGGTGGAGAAATTGTTTTCAAAGTGCCGCTTAATAGTCAATTTGTCAGAAAATATCACCCTCCTGGCCCCTACATACGGGGAGCTATGGAGATAAATTTCATGCGAGCCAACAAAATTTGTTTTGTTTAATTTTAATTTTCCTTCTTAAGGAGATAACGGCGAGCACCATATTCGATATTTCACTTTAAACGAGTCGCGACGATGGAGGTTCCGGGCAACAAATTGTGATTTATGTTTCAAATTTTTGGAGAGAGCTTGCCCATTTTTGTACAAAACAGGTATAACCGGCTAGTTAATGACGATTTTTTCCCGCGTACATCATTTAAAATAGCGGTTCTGTCACTTCAATTGCTCTCCGGCAAACAGATTCCGTCAAAATGAAGACATTTAAACGGTGGCAATTGACGGGATCTGTCGAAAGAGAAATGAAGATGTTCGGGATAAATATAGGGTTCGCTCTGCTGGGACTTGTACATAACACTATCAATGGCGTATTGATTTGTAAAATGGTTTCTCGACAATTTCTGAAAACCTTTAACGATAAAGGCTCACACACGTGACACATTGTTAGGTATTTGATATCTCAATCGGTGATGTTTCTGCACATCACTTTTACAGCTGTTATTATGTTTCTCATTCCAAGGATTTGTCTTTATTGTTTTTCCTCCATAGTCATATGTATACATGTACATTTTCTCAGTAAATTTTGCCTCTGACCAATAGTGCATTATCATAAACGGTTAGTTGAACGTGTGGCCCAACCCCTTTGCTCATTTATTTTTAAAACTGTATAAACATGTGCTATGTTGTTTTCTTGTTGCGAATTAGTCCATTACATGTAATACATAACTTATTCGACAAGTCTTTGGCGATAAAATATACATAAACTGTTTTCATGAACGGAACACAATGAATGTGTATTAAGATGTTTCATTTAATTTGCATACATCTATGTTTCTCTGATAGTAAGTATTGATCCATATGCAACAAATAACACCAGTCTGTCAGTAACAAGAACGAATGACATTTTTCAACAAACCTGTTTAAACAATAAAAATCTTTAAACAGCATACACTAACAAACCAGTGTGTACTCTGTACTGTCTGTACAATATAAAACGGTTATCTATAAGTCTTAAAAAGAAAATATTACATAAATATATTTTTGAAAAGAGCTTCATTTCCAGTCTTTAAAGTATAGCATTGTATGTATATGCACGACAGTCACACGTGTCCATATTTGAGAATAGGAAGATCAATGTCTCACGGAAATCAGATTTTATTTGATTCAGCTGGAGGGCTTCCTCACTTTAAAACTCCGAAGTTCCCAGACCGGGATTCGAACCAACAGCGACGCGGGACCTTCAGATTGCAAGTCAATGACCACAACCTCTCGGCCAAGAAGACCAGCACTCCTCTTTTGGTAATTTCGACCTTTACTGGAAAAAAGTCCTCACCCAAACCGTATAATGTCCACACCTAAATATAGCGAACCCATCTGCATCCTGCTGTTATGACATAACAATTATTAGTTGTTTGACACACATGTAGAACCCAATCTGACTTTAAAGAACGTGGACCTGATCAGTATGTACTGTTAGCGCGAAAGATGTGCACCGTGCGGAAAGTGCATATTAAGTTTACTCTAAACATTTATCTTGAATAGATTTTAAAATTTTCTCAAAACTCTCTTGATATCCTTATATTTCTGTAGCGCATAAGTATTTCTAGTTTCAATGGGTATTAACAGATAGATTTGAATGACTACGAGATTATTTATATGTTAGCAGTAATTACTCGAGATTGCGTTTAATGGGCTAAAAATAATCTTGTAAAACTAATATTTGAATAACTTGGTTGCCTTATTCGACATGATTAAGAAAATCGTACCAAAGAAGAAATTACTTTCAACCGAGCCGTTATTTTCCCCATACAGTTTCATCTATCTTAGCCTGTCAATGTCCGAATGAATCGCAGTTTTCTTCAGACATGCTTTTTATTAAAATCTTATTTGTCCAACTTGATAATAAAATGTCAATATTTATATTGTGACTATGCAAGCAAAAACGGTGTTCGTCGTAAAATTAAAATAAAACAGAATGTAACGGATGTCGCTTTCCTCGGTCAACTACTGCAACCTAAGCAACGAATAATGCAACGAGGACCTTCGGTGCTGCTGACAGATTGATACCGGTCATTATATTTGAATGGGTTGCGATATTTCAGTTTTATCTATATTTTCAGTCACATACCGTTTGTTTATTTTGGGACGTTTTTAGCTCATCTGATTTTTTGAAAAAAAAAGATGAGCTATTGTCGTGACCTGATCGTCGTCGGCGTCGGCGTCGGCGTCGGCGTTGCAGCTCAAGGTTAAGTTTTATGTTT
>JAULCC010005906.1:0-16026 GCA_032358795.1 Nuttallia obscurata | reverse complement strand
TATATAATGCTTTAACTGTGTTGGTATATGCTACTGGAGAGCCTGTATATAGTGCTTGAACTGTGATGGTTTATGCTGCTGGAGAGCCTGTATATAGTGCTTTAACTGTGACTGTGTATGCTTCTGGATATCCTGTATATAGTGCTTTAACTGTGACTGTGTATGCTTCTGGATATCCTGTATATAGTGCTTTTACTGTGATGGAATATGCTTCTGGAGAGCCTGTATGTAGTGCTTTAACTGTGATGACGCTTCTCTGCACTACCAAGTCGTCTCGCTGAATCTGGAATATCTCATCTGTAGACACAGATATATTAAACTTGGAAGTTCCGTTCAGAAGTATGGTAGATTTATTACGTAAGATTTACTGAAGCAGGCATGATCAAATGTCTACGAAGTGGTCATATTGCTTTGCTGCGTTTTATAAGAAATAATATGACCATAAACACTCGACTCAGACATTGGGTTTTGACTATTTGTGAATAGTTTATAGTCCTCAGACAAAAAAAGAAAAAAATCACACACTTTCTTGATTCACTATTGATATGTATTTTGTGCTTGACTGGAGATTTTAGATAATGCAATATTTATTTTACAGTGGATATGGCACCTCGATCTGCATATATTTATACATATTCGTTCTGTCTCTACAGCGGAAACATAGATGTAATGTTTGTAGTATTGCTGTTGTCTGTCTGGCTCCTTTAAATGGTAAGTAGTACAACTCTATAAGGCAATAAGATGTAGAATAGAAATGATTAAATCATTTATTATTTTACTCCTTGAAATCATTCGTTAATAATACTTATGAAAAAATAGTATTGCTTGTATCGTTTCACATATAAAACGATACAACGTACGACAGCTATTAAAACAAGTTGTCATTTCACATGGGTAGTTCGAAAAAGAATAGTGCCAGATTCTTTCAATTAAGAATTATACCGGTTTGATAATACTGCCTTTGATGATGTTTTTCTTGCAATGTTAACTACATCACTTGATCTCAGTATGTTATCTACATCACTTGATCTCAGTATGTTATCTACACCACTTGATCTCAGTATGTTATCTACATCACTTGATCTCAGTATGTTATCTACATCACTTGATCTCAGTATGTTATCTACACCACTTGATCTCAGTATGTTATCTACATCACTTTATCTCAGTATGTTATCTACATAACTTGATCTCAGTATGTTATCTACTTCACTTGATCTCAGTATGTTATCTACATCACTTGATTTCAGTATGTTATCTACATCACTTGATCTCAGTATGTTATCTACTTCACTTGATCTCAGTATGCTATCTACATCACTTTATCTCAGTATGTTATCTACACTACTTGATCTAAGTATGTTATCTACATCACTTGATCTCAGTATGTTATCTAATTCACTTGATCTCAGTATGTTATCTTCACCACTTGATCTCAGTATGTTATCTGTATCACTTGATCTCAGTATGTTATCTACACCACTTGATCTAAGTATGTTATCTACATCACTTGATCTCAGTATGTTATCTAATTCACTTGATCTCAGTATGTTATCTACATCACTTGATCTCAGTATGTTATCTAATTCACTTGATCTAAGTATGTTATCTACACCACTTGATCTCAGTATGTTATCTAATTCACTTGATCTCAGTATGTTATCTACATCACTTGATCTCAGTATGTTATCTACAACACTTGATCTCAGTATGTTATCTACACCACTTGATCTCAGTATGTTATCTACACCACTTAGTACTTTGAACTATCGTTTTCTTTATAAAATTATATATTATTTTCCTAACTGAATAATGGATTTCTCTTCAATGTTATATACAAATGTTCTCTCTGAATAATGGTTTTCTTTACTAAATATGTTATCTAAACCACTTCCTCTCTGAATGATGTTTTTTAAACCAATATGTAATCCACACAACTTGTAGTCTCAATGATATTTTGCCTTAGGTTATCGTAATACCACTTGTTCTCGGAATGATGGTTTTCCTTACGTGATCTTATACAACTTGCTCTCTGAATGATTTTTTTTACGTTATCGTTATACCACTTGCTCTCGGAAAGATGTTTTTCCTTACATTATCATTGTATCACTTGCTCTCGGAATGATGGTTTTCCTTACGTGATCTTATACAACTTGCTCTCGGAATGATGGTTTTCCTTACGTTATCGTTATACCACTCGCTCTCGAAAGGATGGTTTTTCCTTACGTTATCGTTATACCACTTGCTGTCGGAGTTATGGGTTTCCTTACGTTATCAGTTTACCAATGGATCTCGGAATGATGGTTTTCCTTACGTTTTTATTATACCACTTGCTCTCGGAATGATGGTTTTCCTTACGTTATCGTTATACCACTTGCTCTCGGAATGATGGTTTTCCTTACGTTATCGTTATAAAACTTGTTCTCGGAATGATGATTTTCCTTACATTATCGTTATGCCACTTGCTTTCGAAATGATGGTTTTCCTTACGTTATCGTTATACCACTTGCTCTCGGAATGATGGTTTTCCTTACGTTATCATTATACCACTTGCTCTCGGAATGATGGTTTTCCTTACGTTATCGTTAAACCACTTGCTCTTGGAGTAATGGTTTTCCTTAAGTTATTGTAATACCACTTGCTCTCGGATCAATGGGTTTCCTTACGTTATTGTTATACAACTTGCTCTTGGAATGATGGCTTTCCTTACGTTATCGTTATACCACTTGCTCTCGGAATGATGGTTTTCCTTACGTTATCGTTATATCACTTGCTCTCGGAGTAATAGGTTTCCTTACGTTATCGTTATACCACTTGCTCTCGGAATGATGGTTTTCCTTGTTATCGTTATACCACTTGCTCCCGGAGAAATGTGTTTCCTTACGTTATCGTTATAACACTTGCTCTCGGAATGATGGTTTTCTTTACGTTATCGTTATGCCACTTGCTCTCGAAATGATGGGTTTCCTTACGTGATCTTTAAACAACTTGCTCTCAGAAGGATGGGTTTCCTTCTGTGATCGTTATACCACTTGCTGCTCGGAATGATTGTTTTCCTTACGTGATCTTATATAACTTGCTCTCGGAATAATGGTTTTCCTTACTTTATCGTTAAACCACTTGCTCTCGAAAAAATTATTTTCCTTACGTGATCTTTATACAACTTGCTTTTGGAATGATGGTTTTCCTAACGTGATCTTATAAAATTTGCTCTCGGAATGATGGTTTTCCTTTAGTTACAGTTATACCATTTGCTCTCGGAATGATGGTTTTGCTTACAATATTATATAAACCACTTGATTTGTGAATGATGGTTTTCCTTTAAATATTATCTACACCACTTGCTATTTAAATAGTGGTTTTCCTTAAAATATTATATACACTTGTTGCTTTCTGAATGATGATTTTCCTAACAATTTTATATACACCACTTGCTTTCTGAATGATGGTTTTCCTGACAATACTATCTACACCACTTTCTTGCTGAATGTTGGCTTTCCTTACAATATTATATACACCACTTGCTTTCTGAATGATGTTTTTTCTTAAAATATTATATACACCATTTGATTTGTAAATGATGGTTTTCCGTACAAAATTTGTATACACCACTTGCTTTCTGAAAAATTGTTTTCCTTTAAATATTTTCTACACCACTTGCTATTTAAATGGTGGTTTTCCTTACAATATTATATAAACTTGTTGCTTTCTGAATGATGATCTTCCTAACAATTTTATATACACCACTTGCTTTCTGAATAATGGTTTTCCTTACAATATTATCTACACCACTTGCTATCTTAATGATGGTTTTCCGTACAATTTGTGTATACACCACTTGCTATCTTAATGATGGTTTCTCGTACAATTTTTGTATACACCACTTGCTTTCTAAATGATGATTTTCCTTACAATATTATCTACACCACTTGCTTTCTGAATGATGGTTTTCCTTACATTAATGGTTACCCCACTTGGTTCTCTTAATTATGGATTTTCTAACAATGTTCGCTACCCCACTTGGTCTTTTAAATGATATTTTTTCTAACAATATTAGCTTCCCCACTTGGTCCTCTTAATGATGAATTTTCTAACAATGTTAGCTACCCAACTTGGACCTCTTAATAGTGGATTTTATAACAATTTTAGCTACGTCACTTGTTCTCTTTAATAGTGGATTTTCGTTAAATTTAGCTACCCCACTTTGTCTTCTTAACGATGGTTCACCTTACATTATTAGCTTCACCGGTTTGTCCTCTAAATAGTGTTATTTTGCTTCATTAACTCTATTTATAAACTTCATTACATGGTCCTTTTTAATTTTGGATTTCCTTACTTTATTGTGTACACCACTCTGTCGTCTTGATAAATGTTTTCCTTACAATATTAACTTCACCCTTTGGTCCTTTTAATGATGTTTTTCACTTGGTCCTCTTAATGGCGGATTTTCTACTAATATTAGCCACCCCACTTGGTCCTCTTAATGGTGCTTTTTCTAACAATTTTAATTACCCAAGTTGTCCATTTAATGGTGGATTTTCAAGCAATTTTAGCTACCTCACTTTGTCCTCTTTTTGGTGGATTTTCTAATAATTTTAGCAACCCCACTTGGTCCTTTTAATTGTGGATTTTCAAACAATGTTAGCAACCTCACTTGGTCCTCTTAATGATGGATTTTCTGACAATTTTAGCTACCCCTCTTGGTCCTTCTAATGGTGGATTTTCAAATAATTTTAGCAACCTCACTTGGTCCTCTTAATGATGGATTTTCTGACAATTTATGCTACCTCACTTTGTCCTCTTAATGGTGGATTTTCTAACTATTGTAGCTTCCCCTCTTGGTCCTCTTAATAGTGGATTTTTTAACAATTTTAGCTACCCAACTGGGCTTTTTATTAGTGGACTTTCTTACAATTTTAGCTACCCTACTTGATCCTTTAATTGGTGGATTTTCTAACAATATTAGCTACCCTATATGGTCCTCTTAATGGTGGATTTTCTAACAATATTATCTACCCCACTTGGTCCTTTTATTGGTGACTTTTCTAACAATGTTAGCTACCTCTGTTGGTCCTCTTAACGATGGTTAACCTTACAATATTAGCTTCACCAGTTTGTCTTCTTAAAAGTGTTTTTTTTTTTTGTTTTATTACTCTATTACCGACACTACATAGTCCTTTTTGTCTACACCACGTTGTCTTCTTAATAAAGGTTTTCCTTTTAATATTAGCTATGCCACTTGGTCCTATTATTGAAGGTTTACTAACAATATTAGCTGTACCTCTTGGTCCTATTATTGAAGGGTTTCCTTATATTATTAGCTACACTACTTGCTCCTATTACTGAAGGGTTTCCTTGCAATACTAGCTACACCACTTGGTCCTATTTCTAAAGGAGTTCCTTGCAATATTAACTTCATAATTTGGTCCAATTATTGAAATGTGTCCTTGCAATATAAGCTACACCACTTGGTCCTATTATTGAAGGGTTTCCTTGCAACATTAGCTACACCACTTGGTCTTATTATTGAAGAGTTTCCTTGCAATATTAACTTCACTACTTGGTCCTATTATTGAAGAGTTTGTTTGCAATATTAGCTACACCACTTGGTCCTATTATTGAAGGGTTTCCTTATAATATTAGCTACACCACATTGTCCTATTATCGAAGAGTTTCCTTGCAGTATTAGCTACACCACTTTGTCCTATTATTGAAGGGTTTGCTTGCAATATTTGCTACACCACTTTGTCCTATTATTGAAGGGTTTCCTTGAAATATTAGCTACACAACTCGGCCCTATTATTGAAGGGTTTGCTTGCAATATTCGCTACACCACTTGGTCCTATTATTTAGGGGTTTGCTTGCAATATTCGCTTCACCACTTGGCCCTATTACTGAAGGGTTTCCTTTCACTATTAGCTACAGCACTTGGTTCTAATATTGAAGAGTTTCCTTTCAATTTAAGTTACACTATTTGGTCCTATTATCGAAGGGTTTCCTTGCAATATTAGTTACACCACTTGGTCCTATTATTGAAGGGTTTCCTTGCAATATAAACTACACCACGTGGTCCTATTATTGAAGGGTTTCCTACCAATATTAGCTACACCACTTAGTCCTATTATCGAAGGGTTTCCTTGCAATATTAGCTACACCACTTGGTTCTATTATTGAAGGATTTTGTTATAATATAAGCTATGCCTCTTGGTCCTTTTATTGAAGGATTTCCTTTTAATATCAGCTACGCCACTTAGTACCTATTTTGAAGGGTTTCCTCGCAATAAATGCTACACCACTTGGTCCTTTTACTGAAGGGTTTCCTTGCAATATTAGCTACACTACTTGGTCCTATTATGAAAGGGTTCCCTTTCAATATTAGCTACACCACTTGGTACTATTATTGAAGGGTGTCCTTATAATATTATCTACACCACTTGGTCCTGCTATTGAAGGGTTTCCTTAAAATATTAGCTACACCACTTGGTTCTATTATTGAAGGGTTTCCTTGCAATATTAGCTACACCATTTGGTCCTATTATTGAAGGGTTTCCTTGCAATATTAGCTATACCACTTGTTCCTATTATCGAAGGGTTTCCTTGCAATATTAGCTATACCACTTGGTCCTATGATTGAAGGGTTTCCTTAGTATATTAGCTACACAACTTGGTCCTTTTATTTAAGATTTCCTAGCACCATTAGCTACATAACTTGGTCCTATTATTGAAGGGTTTCCTTAAAATATTAGCTACACCACTTGGTCCTATTACTTAAGGAGTTCCTTGCAAAATTAAGTTCATAATTTGGTCCTATTACTGAAGGGTGTCCTTGCAATATTAGCTACACCACTTGGTCCTATTATTGAAGGGTTTCCTAGAAACATTAGCTACACCACTTGGTCCTATTATTGAAGAGTTTCCTTGCAATATTAGCAACAGCACTTGTTCCTATTATAAAAGGTTTTAATTACAATATTTGCTACACCACTGGGTCCTATTATTGAAGGGTTTCCTTGCAATATTAACTTCACTACTTCGTCCTATTATTGAAGGATTTGCTTGCAATTTAGCTACACCACTTGGTCCTATTATTGAAGTGGTTCCTTATAATATAAGCTTCACCGACTGGTCCTATTATCGAAGGGTTTCCTTGCAATATTAGCTACACCGCTTTGTCCTATTATTGAAGGGTTTGCTTGCAATATTCGCTACACCACTTGATCCATTTATTGAAGGGTTTCCTTTAAATATTTAAGTTACACCACTTGGTCCTATTATTGAGGGTTTGCTTTCAATATTCGCTTCACCACTTGGTCCTATTACTGAAAGGTTTCCTTGCAATATTAGCTACACCACGTGGTCCTATTATTGAAGGGTTTCCTTACAATATTAACTACACCACGTGGTCCTATTATTGAAGGGTTTCCCTAGCAGTATAAGCTGTACCACTTGGTCGTATAATTGAAGGGTTTCCTTTCAATATGAGCTAAACCATTTGGTCGTATTATCGAAGAGGTTCTTTGCAATATTAGCAACACCATTTGGTCCTTTTATTGAAGGGTTTCCTTTTAATATTAGCTACACAACTTGGACCTATTATTGAAGGGTTTCCTTGAAATATTAACTTCACCACTGGGTCCTTTTATTGAAGGGGTTCCTTGCAATATTAGTTACAACACTTGGTCCTATTATTGAAGGGTTTCCTTGCAATATTAACTACACCACTTGGTCCTATTATTGAAGGGTTAACTTTTAATATTAGCTAGACCAATTTGTCCTATTATCGAAGGGTTTTCTTGCAATATTGGCTACACCACTTGGTCCTATTATTGAAGGGTTTCCTTGCAATATTAGCTACACCACTTCGTTTTATTATCGAAAGATTTCCTTTCAATATAAGCTACACCACTTGGTGCTATTATTGAAGGATTTCGTTATAATATTAGCTACGCCACTTGGTACTATTTTTGAAGGATTTCCTTGCAGTATATGCTTCACCACTTGGTCCTATTACTGAAGGGTTTCCTTGCAATATAATCTACACCACTTGGTCCTATTATTCAAGGGTTCCCTTGCGATATTAGCTACACCACTTGGTCCTATTATTGAAGGGATTCCTTATAGTATCATCTACACAACTTGGTCCTGTTATTGAAGGGTTTCCTCATGATATTAGCTACACCACTTGGCCCTATTACTAAAGGAGTTCCTTGCAAAATTAAGTTCATAATTTGGTCCTATTACTGAAGGGTGTCCTTGCAATATTAGCTACACCACTTGGTCCTATTATTGAAGGGTTTCCTAGAAACATTAGCTACACCACTTGGTCCTATTATTGAAGAGTTTCCTTGCAATATTAGCAACAGCACTTGTTCCTATTATAAAAGGTTTTAATTACAATATTTGCTACACCACTGGGTCCTATTATTGAAGGGTTTCCTTGCAATATTAACTTCACTACTTCGTCCTATTATTGAAGGATTTGCTTGCAATTTAGCTACACCACTTGGTCCTATTATTGAAGTGTTTCCTATTATAAAAGGTTTTACTTACAATATTTGCTACACCACTGGGTCCTATTATTGAAGGGTTCCTTGCAATATTAACTTCACTACTTCGTCCTATTATTAAGGGTTTGATTGCAATATTCGCTACACCACTTGATCCATTTATTGAAGGGTTTCCTTTAAATATTTAAGTAACACCACTTGGTCCTATTATTGGAGGGTTTGCTTGCAATATTCGCTTCACCACTTGGTCCTATTACTGAAAGGTTTCCTTGCAATATAAGCTACACCACGTGGTCCTATTATTGAAGGGTTTCCGTGCAATATGAACTACACCACTTGGTCCTATTATTGAATGGTTTCCTTGCAGTATTAGCTACACCACTTGGTCCTATAATTGAAGGGTTTCCTTTTAATATGAGCTAGACCATTTGGTCCATTTATTGAAGTGTTTCCTTTCAATATTAGCTACACAACTTGGACCTATTATTGAAGGGTTTCCTTGAAATATTAACTTCACCACTGGGTCCTATTATTGAAGGGGTTCCTTGCAATATTAGTTACAACACTTGGTCCTGTTATTGAAGGGTTTCCTTGCAATATTAACTACACCACTTGGTCCTATAATTGAAGGGTTTCCTTGCAATATTAGCTACACCACTTAGTCATATTATTAAAGGGTTTACTTTCAATATTAGCTAGACCAATTTGTCCTATTATCGAAGGGTTTCCTTGCAATATTGGCTACACCACTTAGTATATTATTGAAGGGTTTCCTTGAAATATTAGCTACACCACTTCGTTTTATTATCGAAGGATTTCCTTTCAATATAAGCTACACCACTTGGTGCTATTATTGAAGGATTTCGTTATAATATTAGCTTCGCCACTTGGTACTATTTTTGAAGGGTTTCCTTGCAATATATGCTACACCACTTGGTCCTATTACTGAAGGGTTTCCTTGCAATATAATCTACACCACTTGGTTCTATTATTCAAGGGTTCCCTTGCAATATTAGCTACACCACTTGGTCCTATTATTGAAGGGTTTCCTTATAGTATCATCTACACAACTTGGTCCTGTTATTGAAGGGTTTCCTCATGATATTAGCTATACCACTTGGTCCTATTATTGAAGGGTTTCCTTGCAATATTAGCTATACCACTTGGTCCTATGATTAAAGGGTTTCCTTTGTATATTAGCTACACAACTTGATCCTATTATTGAAGGGTTTCCTTGAAATATTAGCTCCACCACTTGGTCCCATTATTAAAGGGTTTCCTTGCAATATTAGCTACACAACTTTGTCCTATTATTAAAGAGTTTCCTTGTAATATTAGCTACATCATTTGGTCCTATTACTGAAGGGTTTCCTTGCAATATAATCTACACCACTTGGTCTTATTATTGAAGGGTATCCTTGCAATATGATCTACTCCACTTTTTTACAGTCTCTTCAGTAGCATACAGACTCTACAGTAGCATATACCATCACAGTATAAGCACTATATACAGGCTCTCCATTAGCATATACCACCACAGTTAAAGTACTATATACAGGCTCTCCAGTAGCACATATCATCACATTTAAAACACTATATACAGGCTTTCCAGTGTCATACACCATCACAGTTAAAGCACTATATACATGCTCTCCATTAGCATATACCCACACAGTAAAAGCACTATATACAGGGTCTTCTTTAGCATATACCATCGCAGTTAAAGCACTATATACAGGCTCTCCTTTAGCATATACCATCGCAGTTAAAGCACTGTATACAGGCTCTCCTTTAGCATATACCATCGCAGTTAAAGCACTGTATACAGGCTCTCAAGTAGCATATACTATCACAGTATAAGCACTGTATACAGGCTCTCAAGTAGCATATACTATCACAGTATAAGCACTATATACAGGCTCTTCAGTAGCATATACCATCACAGTAAAGGCACTGTTTACAGGCTCTACAGTAGCATATACATGTACCATCACAGTTAAAGCACTATATACAGGCTCTCCTGTAGCATACACCATCACAGTTAAAGCACTATATTCTAGCTCTCCTGAAGCATACATCATCACAGTTAAGGCACTTTATACAGGCTCTTCAGTAGCATATACCATCACAGTAAAGGCACTGTATACAGGCTCTCCTTTAGCATATACCGTCGCAGTTAAAGCACTGTATACAGGCTCTCAAGTAGCATCTACTATCACAGTATAAGCACTATATATAGGCTCTCCAGTTGCATATAACATCACAGTTAAAGCACTTTATACAGGCTCTTCAGTAGCATATACCATCACAGTAAAGCCACTGTATACAGGCTCTCCAGTAGCATATACCATCACAGTAAAAGCACTATATACAGGCTCTCCAGTAGCATACACCATCACAGTTAAAGCACTATATACTGGCTCTACTGTAGCATACACCATCACAGTTAAAGCACTATATAGGCTTTCCAGTAGCATACATCATCACAGTTCAAGCACTATAAACAATCTATCCAGTAGCATAAATCATCACAAGTTAGGCACTTTATACAGGCTCTTCAGTTGAATTTACCATCACAGTAAAGGCACTGTATACAGGCTCTACAGTAGCATATACATGTACCATCACAGTTAAAGCACTATATACAGGCTCTCCAGTAGCATACATCATCACAATTAAAGCACTATATACAGGCTCTCCAGTAGCATATACCATCACAGTTAAAGCACTATAAACAGGCTCTTCAGTAGCATATACCATCACAGTTAAAGCACTATATACAGGCTCTCCATTAGCATTTACAATCACAGTTTAAGCACTATATACAGGCTCTCCAGTAGCATACATCATCATAGTTAAAGCACTATATACAGGCTCTTCAGTAGCATACACCAACATAGTTAAGGCACTTTATACAGGCTCTTCAGTCGCATATACCATCACAGTAAAGGCATTATATACAATTGTATACAGGCACTGCAGTAGCATATACATGTACCATCACAGTTAAAGCACTATATACAGGCTCTCCTGTAGCATACACCATCACAGTTAAAGCACTATATACAGGCTGTCCAGTAGCATACATTATCACAGTTAAAGCACTATATACGTGCTCTACAGTAGCATATATCATCACAGTTAAAGCACTTTATACAGGCTCTACAATAGCATTTACCATCACAGTTAAAGCACTATATACAGGCTCTACATAAGCATTTACAATCACAGTTAAAGCACTATATACATGTTCTCCAGTAGCATACATCATCATAGTTAAAGCACTATATACAGGCTCTTGGCTCTCCAGTAGCATATACCATCGCAGTTAAAGCACTATATACAGGTTCTCAAGTAGCATATACCATCACAGTTAAAGCACTGTATACAGGCTCTCCAGAAGCATACATCATCATAGTTAAAACACTAATTGCAGACTCTCCAGTAGCATATACCAAAGTTCTAGAAGAAAACTATGAATAAAAATCCCAGACAATTAGGTTAAAATATATGAAATTCAATGACAAGAAGTTGGAATTATTTACAGGAAATGTGTCCTCAGCTTTTTGCTTTTTGATTACAGTTAGTTTGGATAACAGGTCATTTGTTTCTGCAGTCACTTGTAGGTATAACTGAAGTATAGGCCAACCCTATGAGAAGGCTGGAATATGCACCCATGATACCAGACTACGCTTTCAGCAAAGGTTCCTATCATCTTAACATCCACTTGTCTTTTTTTGAAAGAAAATCTCCAAAAAAGCATTTAAACAAGTCTACACCTTATCCGACATACTACTCTACTGGTGAAAAAGTAGGAATACAAGGAGCATTTTGGAAAAATAAGATAAAATAGCACTTTATAAAAAGTAAGTTAAAGGTAGAAAAGCTAGAGAGCCTGTCTATAACTGCAATTTTCAACTACAACTTGTTTGTTTTGTAAGTTTATCCTAAGTACATTGAATTGTTATAACTGATGTGAACATTTCATAATAGTCAGGAGTGCATAAGAGGAAAATATGACGAGCCATGGCATCGGAGAGTAGAAGTTGGCATGCATGCTATATGTTTAATTTGGTATGTTAGTAATCTGAAACTGCCCCATGCCACACGAGATTTTGCCCCTTATGTTCAGAATTAGGTCAAAGGTTAACTAAGTGCATTTTTCGTACATGGCACTTAAAAAACATCATGTCTTTTTCAGTTTTTGGGTTTAGAAAAATCCAACTGGTATCAAACTGAAGCTTATAACTTGGCCTTGTATGGACACTGACTTTAGTTTAAATATCTAATTTGCATACTCGTGAATATTGATGAGAACTTCCAAAAATTGGAGAAATTTTGTTAAAAAATAAAAATTCTGGCGATAATTTTTGTATATCTTCGTCATTTATTGTTATTCTTAGATACACACAATACCAAATTAAAGGTGAGACATTCAGCTACCAGCATACACATATTTTGTAATTGTCATTTTATTCTTTACGTGCAAAATTACTGTTGAAAGTGGGTGGGGGTAAATACAGACCGAAATCTCGAAAAATCTTACTGCTGTTAATATAATGAGTTCACACGTATTTACCACTGACATATTGATTTCTATTTCAAATATTGGATTTAACAAAGAACAATTACCATAAAGAAGGTCAAAGGTCATATAAGTGCAAAAATAAGTAACTTGAACTTAGTTTTAAACATATGTATTGTTTTTAGAAATGATACATATCATACACTATGAAACATATGTATTATGGTGTTTGCTGTTGAACAAAGCTTGAGTGAACAGTTAATATTGTTTTCTTATTTAACAGTTTAATAAAGCTTCTAATGTAGATATCATCTTACTATTTACATAAAAGTTTATAGTTCATATAATCAATCGCCTATTGGATTAGCGCAATTGACCCCATCACAGTAACATGCTGGTGTACATTTCAGTGATGCTTGTAAGCAATTGCAAATATATATTAACACTTAGTTTTACATCCACAACTTGTAAGTTCAATGCAAGCATCATGTTCAGTTGGTAACCGTTTCTAGATAACTTCTAGGCCATCATCACCATCTTGCCATGCGTTGGTATCTACAGGCCTGACTTCAGCTCTGATCCATATTCTTGCTTGATAATTTGCTCTTGCAATGTGTAGTTCAGTGCATCAGATGTTCGTTCTCTTGGCCTTGACAAATAGTGAATATCTTGCATCATCAACAGAGTCTTCATTTGTCCCATACAGCAAGCACACAAACTTCTCTACCTT
Source organism: Nuttallia obscurata (assembly GCA_032358795.1). Taxonomy (NCBI): domain Eukaryota; kingdom Metazoa; phylum Mollusca; class Bivalvia; order Cardiida; family Psammobiidae; genus Nuttallia; species Nuttallia obscurata. The sequence goes on along the minus strand of JAULCC010005906.1, from coordinate 2,264 downwards.
ATCTGACTGGCGGTCTCTTCCAACATCCGAAAGAAGTTCAGGGCATATAACATACTTCTTCCAACATGTCTTTTTACTAATACCACTAATGGTGGAGGTGATGTCACATCTTGTTAAAGCATGAAACTCCAAAATATCAAGACGTAGTTCTTTGTGTAACTTCTGAGCGATATTATGCACAAGGTATAGTTTGTTTTTTGGAAGTCCCAGCCATCATCCATACTTCAATGTTTAAGTTGCCAAGATGGTATATCAGTAGGATAAATACATCAGTATCTTGACATTCGATAACTATTCTGTCATAACCTTCTTTTTCAGCATATATTGCATGAAGAATGATCCTCGTATCTGCCTCTCGTTGTTTGGTGACAGTTGGGCCACCTCACGTCTGTTGAAAGTAGTTTTTAGTGCATTCTAGTAACCTCCTCCTGTGACAAGCTCGTGCTCTCTCGGTAGCCTTTCTGCCCTTGTTTGCAAACTTTTGTACAGGAATCTACCAAAATCAGCTTTGTTCTCACTCATTGTTAAAAAGTTATCCTAAGATTGTGGCAAGGGAACATCTAGACCAGTAATCATCCTACGAATTGGCCGTCGTTTTCCGGATCGCTTGTTTCTTGCACTTGTCTTTATTGATGCTTTTCCTACGTATCTGTCGAATGCTACATCTACTCTTCGTGTAGATGTGTTGAACAATTTCAAAACACACTGTACAAATACGTCTGTGTACTCTCCAAATGTAGTGCAGCCATCTAGTTTACCTAGGGCTTGAATCAATGCATGGTCATTAATCACTAAAGTGGTTGTCAAAGTGGCCACAGGAAGCTCTTTCTGGACGCAAACTGCATTGCCAGTAGTAAGGACTGCCAGCAGATCAGATTTGGCTGATGTATTCATGATTCCGCCTACCTTTGCAAGCGACAGTGGTAATGGAGACAGCTCATGTTTCAATGCAGATGCTATTTCTACAGTTCTTCCAGCATTCGCAGCGTTGGAAAGTCGTTGTATCAATTTTCTGTCAGCCTTTATTATCTGAATGGTTTGTTTTGTTTTAACTGACACTTGGTACAGCGTGGCAAATGTTTTTTTCAAAGTTTTCATTGGTTCAAAGAAATTTATTCTCTTTGAAATTAGTCTCTCATCAACATTTTGTATTACACGGGCTGTACCTTGAGCTCTTGCTCCTACAAGATCCTTGCTTATTTCGGTTGTGGCTACATCTTTGGTTGCAATAGAGACTAAATTTGAACTCTCACTAACTGGCAGTTGAACACTGTTATCTGCAATATTTGTATCATTGTCTTCATCTGTAAGTAAGTAAAGCCCTCTACAACAAAACACGTCTAGTATGTCAAGGTGCTTAAGCAGTGCTTGAACATGGCGTTATGAACGCTGGAAGTCAGCCCTTGTAGACGTGAACTCATCTTCATCATCTCCACTGTCTGCATATAGAGCTCTCATTTTCTGTGAAATGTTAGAGCGAAACGCAAAAGTAATGCAGAACGTGTCTCTTACTGAGTCATTTTGTATGATTCCTTTGATTCCTTTGTTCAACTGCAGAGTTTATTAATCCACTCTGTGGCTTGGTCTGTTGGAATCTGGCTGAAATGATTGTTACTTCTGTTGACAACAAAATTTCCATCCATGAACTCTCTGTAAACGTCTTGGGCTCTGTTCTCCAAATATTTCATCTCAGCTAAATAGACTGGACCCCAGCGTGCATAGTTCAAGTGGTCATACGCTGTCATCCAAGGCAACATGGAGGCGGATGCTTCAAGGTGATGCTTCCCGTTCCCTTCTCTTTCCGCGCGGATAAACAAAAGAATAATCTTAACCATATCCATAAATGTCTTCCAAGGCACATACTTTTTGTTTCACAGGTACAGCGAGTCAAATTCTTCCATCTAGCCGATCGAATTAACATTCCGGATGGCTTCATGTAATTTTCCAGCTTGGTTCATTACGTGTTGGTCATATCCAGTTATCTTCGACCTTTTGAAGATATTGACCAGCTCAGTAGACAATGCTTCTATCTGTTCATCATATGTACTAGAACCATCGACCTTTTGTTGTAACTAGGATCTAATCAAAGTACTGATGTCCAGTTAGCTTTTGTATTAGCATACTGATTTGTTTATTTCCTACAAATGCTGTAATTTTAGAAAGTTAGTTTTAAGCATGCACTTGAGTCTGTACATAGTTTTTCTTGATAGTGAACAAGCAAAGATTCAATGTATTATCTAATTCGACAAGGGCTACACCGATCA